>LPNX010092772.1:44415-75820 GCA_001517045.1 Pseudotsuga menziesii | reverse complement strand
TAATCTTTTAAATATGCACCAATATGCACCAATTAATAACAAAAGTCAAAGAGGTTTGAATTCAAACGATTACAATATACCTGCTGAGGCAGGTATAATAATTAGATTATATAATTTAAAGTTATAAAATCTAATTATATTATATTATTTGAGTTTTTCAAATTTTATGGATTTTTACCATTATCTTTTATACACGATGATACAATGACAATAAAAAAAATGTTTATACACTCAAAACATATATGTTTAGATAATATTAGACTTATAATACTAATGCACTTCATAAAAAAATCATGAATTACATATTAGATGTGTTAAAACCTGCAACAAAAGAAAGTAGAAATTGATATTAGATGTGTTAATATATATATATTAAGGATATCAAAAGTTGCACTTCTTTAATTGTATAATCTACAAGTTAATGTAGTTATGGAAAATGTTTTTCTCAATCTTTAGAAACCCAATCATTAAACACTATGAAATAATCATGTTTAAATAATATAATATAAAATGATTAGATTATATAATTTAAATTTACAAAATCTAATTATATTATATTATTTGAGTTTTTCAAATTTTATGGATTTTTACCATTATCTTTTATAAACTATGATACAAAGCAAATTAAAATAAATATGTTTATACATTCAAAACATATATGCTTAGATAAGATCAAATGTATAATACTAATGTACTTCATTAAAAAACATGAATGCCATCTTAGATGTGTTAAAACATGCAACAAAGAAAATAGAATTTGATATTTGATGTGTTAAAACATAGAGGTAAAAAACAAAATTCAAAAATATATATTTTAATTAATAAACAATACATTAACAATATCAAAAGTTGCACTTCTTTAATCGTATAATCTACAAGTTAATGTAGTTATGGACAATGTTTTTCTCAATCTGTAGAGTGTATATTAAATTTGACGATTATATAATATTATGGAAAATATTTTTCTCAAATTTTAGGAGTGCAAAATAAACCTGACAATTATAATTACACTGTATTAGGAAAAAGAAATCTAAAACAAATAAACAAAATTTAGGATAAAACAAATTATACCTAAGGTTATTTGCCCATTTTTTTAGTGTAAAAAGTAAATTTAATAATTATATAACTTAAAACATATAAGGAAAATGAAATCAAATATAAAACCACTTAAGTAAATGAAATGCTAAAGACAAAACCACTTTTTTCTTTCTTTATTCATTAGTGTTTTTAAATACAAAATGCACTTTTATTATTAAGTTTTCTTATGAATTAGTGTTTCCAAATACAAAATGCACTTTTATTATTAAGTTTTCTTCATTTCATAAGAATTGGTTTTGAAAAAGAAAAACATTTATAATACCATACGACCATACCATTTTTTTCGGTGTATTTGTTCAACCTATTAAATATATATATTACCAAAAAAATCTTCCAAGTTTTTTCCAAAGATAAAATAAATATTTTGAAAGATCAAAAGCCATCTATGAATAGTTAGCCTACGATTTGAATGCTATGTCAAAAACTTCTCCGTTCAGATCAGATATTTGATTAAATTTACAAAACTTATATTTTCATGATAGTTTTTTTTCAAATTCCAGCCCTCAAGCCTCATCATCCCGGTAAATTAGATTCCCGGTGAATGAATACTCTTCTGTCAAATTTCAACAACTTGTAACAATTTTATTGATTGACATCAATTTTTCATTTATTAGATATTTCTTTGTTACATAGCTTAATAACCTATGGGCAAATGGTCCAGGTTGCACGATGTGACCTAGAGTCTTCCTCATTGCCCTTCGCATACAGGCACGGAGGCTATTTGTAATTTATTACGGACATGAAGCAATTTTAAACTTTTCTTTAATTTATTAAAGACACGCGGCGACTCCTGATAAGCGTTTGACAGACGACGAAAACTCGAAATAAACAGTCCTCTTAAAAAAATCCTTCGGCTTAATCATCATTTGTGATTCATTTGGTTAGGTTATGTGTGTATTGTTATAGCGAAGTTCATGCTCTTTTTTAACACACAAAGTTAATGCTTAATCTGCATGTTAAATATATATTTTTTTGAAATTCTAGTTTAATATTTTTCAAAAATCTTAGAATCATATATATTAGTTGTAAAATAAATAAACTACTTCTATAATAATATGTGAATATGTGAGAAAGTGGTTAGAATTTAGAAATTGAAAAAATAATAAATTTTAAGTTAAAAAATATGTAAATTGAAAAGGAAAAACAAACTTTAAGTTGAATATATAAATTGAGAAATCATAACAACTTAAAAAATAAATAAATTATAAATTTTTTTATATCAATAAGTAATTTGTCTTTTGTCAATTCTCTTTAGCTCGTTCGGTTAAGGTATAGGTCTTATCAGCAAGGCGATGCGAGTTCAACTCCACTTAGGGGGAGACACGCAAAATCCAATGAGTTGAGGGATGGTGTGGCCTAGGTTGGGTACAATCCTCAAGTGATTTTGACGACTTAGATGTCTTTGGGTCATGATTTATTAGACCAAAGACCAATCCCACAAGTCATGGAGATTATAGCAAACAAAAGAAACAAAAAATAATTGTCATTCATAAGAATATTAAAATAAAAACATCACATTAAAAGTGCCAATCATTGTTTTTTTCTATTAAACATAAGCCAATAATAGCATGTGAGGTAAAAGGCCACGGAGAACTATGTTCAACAAGGAAAATTTTAGGGGTGAAATTTAGCCCATGGGCTAATTTTTAAGGTTTTTTTTTTTCTTTCTAAAAAATATTCATCATTTTACTTTTTTTCCAATATGACTTGCTCAAATTCCATATGATTCAAATTTTATACTCTAAAAACTGCCAAAATTGTCCAAAAACTGTATAGAACCCTTTGAAATTTGAATATTATCTAAAAAATATCGTCAAACATTTTAGGGTTGGAAGTTCGATAATTAGTAAGATTTGCCAAGCTTTCTACAATTTAAGAAAATTATGGATCCTTAAAATTTTCCCTGATGTTGAACTCGTAGACAATTTGGAGGATAGTTTAACTGAAGACCAAATATTTACTTCACCTCCAAGTGTGGCCTTGTTGGTGGAGCATTTGTCTACATCTTTGGAGGGGGATGAGATCGCATCTTATCCCCTAGGTTATCAGCGTCAGAGGGGGTCTTTAGTTTAAACAGTTACTAGCACGGGTGGAAATAGAGGTCAAGGTACTCTTAGTAGATCTCACTTATCAGAGAACACTACTAAGGATGGACCTACTCCTCCCATGTTGGTAGGGGAAAATATGAGTTCTGGAAATACATTTACTCTTGACTTTATTATGCAGCTTGAAAGGTGAGCCACAAGCTATCTCACGACAGCTTTCAAAAGACCATTTTACAAGTAATTGAAGAGGAAAATGATAGAGAGGGTTCTAAACTAGGTGTGGGAGGAGCGGGCTTTATTTGATCGAAAATCATCTTGGTTTATCTAGAAGTAGCATCTACAATGAGTAAGGCAGTTGGCAGGGCTAAGAAGAAGTGTCAAGTGGTTAAAAGCATAGGATATCGACATCGCTTTGGTGGTTGGGGAAGATATAAGCGTCGACCAAATCCTGGATCTCTCAGGTAAAACCCTAATTGGAAAATTGATCAATTGTCATGTTTCGTGGCCTAGATGGATGAGAATTGGTATAACAGTTTAGGTTATAGTCCAGTTGCTCACCTAATGGCTCATGGATGGTTAGGGTTTGTTTTTAGGAACGAAGTTGATGCCTCAAATGTTCTCAAGGAGACCTAATTTATGGATAGGTCTTAGTTCATCAAACCTTAACATCCACTTTTTTATGCAAAAGAGGAGTCATTGTCCAGTATACTGGGTGAAATCAAAGGGATTCCCCATGGAGTTTTGGACTATGCAAGCCATCATTGCCATTAGGAACCAGTTAGGGTGCACCATATGATGGATGATTTCTTTCTCTCCATTGGATTTATATCTATTGCAAGGATCTTAGTCAAAATTGGCATTAGTAAGAAACTTTTTGAACTTGTATATCAAGAAAATAAATACTCTCCAAACTCTTAATTATTTGAATATCCCATTTTGTTTCTCTCGGTGTCACTTCTATGGGCATCTACCTAAGGATTGCTTGAAGCCATTTGTCACTAAGTTCTCTAGAAAGGTTGTAAACCAAGCTCCATCAACGGATGCAAGGGGAAAGTTGGGATAGAACTATAGGAGGATGAAGGGGACTTAAAGGCTAAGTTTACCTCTTCACTGAATAGGAATATGGATGAAGGGCTTTATTTGGGTAACAAATTTTTAGTTGGAGTTATGTCTATATCCTTTCTCGCAAATTCAAGGACTATTGAAAGGACAACAACATGTACAAAACCAAAAGGTCAAAATATTTTTGAGCCAACAATGGACCCTCAACTTCCAATGATCCCTCCCATTATGCCATTGGAAGCTCTAGACAGTCTAGGTATGTCATTTTCTAACCCCAATTGCTCATTTCTTGGTGACAACACCGGGTTATAGCTAGATGAGAAAACTATAGAAGTTCTAGGTAATAAGAAATGACCCAAAGGACGACCCCTTAAAAGTAATAAAAATACAATCCAAAGTTCTAGAGGATTTTTGGTGAATTTCTGTGTTGATTTTGAAATATCTAAGTTAGTGGGTACACAATTAAGTGATGGTCAAATTTTTTACCCTTCTGATTCTCATAAAAGGGGAGGGGGCACTACCTCTTGTGTCCTAAGAAGGGATCACTAACCGAGGTGGAATTAGTTGGAGGTATGGGTATTGATTCCCTTAAACAGGTTACATTTTTCTATGTGGGTCGTAAATCAACCATTCCCAAGAATGGGTAGTGAAAGAAATTAATCAAGGAAAACATAAATGAATCATTGAAGCACTTAGAATAGGACAAGCTCCTTTGAAAGGTTCTCTCAATATAAGGGTCATAGGGGGTCAAGCCAAAAATTTGACCCATAAGTGCATAGTTGAAACAAACAAACATGGGATTAGTTTGATTTAGGAGACCATGGGTAAGGAGGGATATTTGTTTATATATCTTAAGAAAATGTTGGGAGGAAGGGATTTTCTCTGAGTTGATTTTGCAAGTATATATGAGGGACTCATTACCGCGTGGAACCCTAATGTGACTCTGACAAATGATTTCTATCTTTCTCTCAATCCGTGTATTGAAGATTTTAGCAAGAGTTTGAGCATCTCCTTGCCTCCACTAAATTTATATCGTCCATGTGAGGGGACATGGATCTTCTAGGAGTACTTACTTAATGACCATTGTTTACAAACAAACAATGTGGTGATTGGAGGGTATTTAAACTTCAATCTCAAAGGAAGGGACGTTTGGGGAGTAAATGCAACAAATGATAGATTGACAAATGATAGACCGACTGTGTGGGATGGATGATAGATCGACTGTGTGGGATGGATATTTAGGACCTATTCAACCTAGGATCACCTAGGTCAAGGACAAAGTCAGAGCTTATGTAGTCTCCAAAATAATTGACATATTTCTTATTCATGAAGATATTCTACAAAATATTGATAAGTATAGAACCCAAGTAGGCTCCACCGTATGTTCTAACCATTTCCGCATATGGCTTGAATTAGATTTCCCTGATAAAAAACATGGGTCTCCCTTTAAGTTTAATCCAACTTGGACTATTGAGGGGGAATTCTAGTCCTTGGTTAAGGCAAATTGGATTCCTTGTAACCATGTATATGGTTTTTTGACATGCAAGCGACTCTCCTATTCCTTGAAGGTTTCTAAGGAGAAGGTGGTTATATGGGATAGGGAAAGATATAAGAAAATAGGATGCTTACAATGTATAGGTTGAAAGGTCCCTGGAGGATTTGTGTCTTACTAATAGTCAAGGTTTGTATTGCGCAAACGAGTTGGACACCCTCAAGATTCTAAAATCCAAGGGGACAATATTTTTTTTGGATAAGGAGCGAGACTAAAGAATAAAAAGCAGGGCAACATGGCTAGTAGCAGGGGAGCATAACAAAAATAAAATAAAAAATCCAATCACAAAAGGAATGCGAACAAGGCATGAGAATTGATTTCTACTTATGGTACAACAATGAACAAGCTTAAGGACTTGGAAGATCTTCATGTCCACCATTTTAAAGGGATTTTCTAAGAACCTACAAATCCTAATGTGGAGGAAATTCCAATGGTTTTATCCTTCTTCCTTGGAATGGTGAATAAGAGAGATGATAACAATGATTTTAGAGTAGTTATAAAAGAATAACTTATCTATACTATTTCCACCTTCAAGAAGGATAGAAGCCCAAGTCTTGACGGGTCGATAGTAGAGTTTTACTTACACCTTTTTTTATCTTCTCGGTGGTGATATTCTTAGGGTAATGGAGGAGGTCTGAGTCTCGGGAAGGGTTCCAACCAATATTAATTCAACATTCATATCATCGATCCCCAAAATTGGATGCCTATAATATCTTGATGGTTTGCATCCCATTTCTCTCTATAATTGACTTTATAAGATGATTTCAAAGGTTCTAGTAGTTAGACTCAAGTTGTTGTTGTCAAGTTTCATCTATGTGGAATAGTTTGGCTTTTTAGAAGCTAGGTAGATACATTTGGAAATTGGAACTAGTCAGGAAGCCATTCGTTCAATCAAACTCAACCATTCCCTTATTGTTATGGTTAAACTAAACTTATCTGAAGCTTATGATTGAGTCTCTTAGCTCTATCTCAAGTTACTGCTTATCCACATTTGTTTCTCGTTGCATATTTTCAAGTAGAATATGGCATGTGTAACTTATGCTTAATTTTCAATCCTTGTAAATGGTTCAACTTCTGAGTTTTTTAACCCTTATACTGGTTTGAGACAGGGTTTCCTCCTCTCGTCCTATCTATTTTTATTGGTGGTTGAAGGACTTAGTAGAGCCTTGTCATAAAGTAAATAGTTAAGAATCATTTGAGAAGTAAAAATTGGGAGAATGGAGGGTCTTACTCATCTATTGTTTGTTGGATTTATACGAGAGTTAAGTCATAAAGAAAATGGTATGGAAAAAATGATGTTAATTCAACCCTGTACACATTTGGGTTGAGTGAAGGACTTAGACTTCTATAGATGAATCTCTTCCCTGCCAGTCCTTAGATTTTAACATTGGGATCAAATAATTGGATTTCTTTCTTGGTTATTAGAGAAAGTGGAAAAAATAATTGTTCATTGATGCAATCGATGGCTATATTGGGGAAGTCATCTCATTTTCATTAAATCTATGTCGAAATCTATCCCAATGTATTTCCATATGTTGGTTCGTATCCCTAAAGGAATTCTTGACAAGATTAGGAATGTTTGTGTTTTTTGTGGCAAGGAGGATGTGAGTATAAAGGTACTCATTGGGTATCCTAGGAACAATTGGTTGTTCCTATATCCTTTGGTGGATGGGGGCTGAAAAATAGCATGCTTTTGGGCATTCTATTGCAACAAAATATATTTGAAACATGCTCATTAAAGATATATTGTGGATAGGGGTATTATTGGAGAAGTGTATATCCATTGATCCTGTTTTGGATTGGATCCAGAGGGAAAGGAAAAATACTCACGATATGTGTACTCAATGGAATTCCTATATCCTAGAATTTCTTGACATCATACATTTTTGGGCATGGAAGGTTCAATCCAGGATCTAGGTCAAGGTGGATGTTATTGCATTAATGAGGTGTGACATGCACATTTTTTCTGCTAGAGAAATTGATTAACCACCTTTAAATTGTTGGAAAAGTTAGTCTTGATTTGATGGGAAAGCCATGAAGACTACACTTTAGCATCAAGGTTAGTTAAATGTGAAAGAATTGGGATTGAATGGTGGACAAGAAACTGCCTAGAAAAGCTACGTAAAATCATTGCATCATGCACACATATGACTCTCAGTAGAAGTTAATGAACTAGTCCAGAGAAGAAAAGTTTCTGAAGGATTTTATTCAACTAAACAAGGATATGAATCTTTGTTTAAAGATCATAGGCCACACATACATGTCTGATGGTGGAGGAAGACTTGGAAGGTCACAACTCCTACTAAAACACAATTATTTATGTGGTTAATCCTCAGCTATAAATTTCTAGCTTGGGAGATGCTTCAGAAGAGGAAAAAGAGGGTCCAGGTATGCCTTATATGTAGGAGTTAGGAAGATAACATTGAATGTCTCTTTCTCAGGTGCTCATATTCCCAAAAGTCCTGGAGACAATTGTATACTCAATTGAGGATTGCAAATTTATGGTAGAGAGAGTCTCCCAATGCCTATCTTTTTCATTGGTTCAATTTGAGAGATTTGAATCCATTTCAAGCATTTTATTTCCTATTAGTAAAGGGTATCTTGTTGGCCCATAATGTAGCCTTTTTTGAGGAAAATCTAGTTCCTACTTTCAAAACTTTATCTTAGGTTCTCTCCCTTCTACCTCATTACAAGGTAAATATAACTACAAAAGATGCTTGGATAGTGGATGAATTTTTGGTGGATTGATCAACACCTTGGAGCTACTTTGATGGGGATAGCAGTGAGTCATTATATGGCTTGAGCTTTGTTTTATTTCTATCGGATACTCAATTTTACTATGATAAAGCAAATGCGGGGAGTGGTATGAAAAATTATGGTGAATTTATGGTATTATTCTTACTATGAAAATTTGCTTAGGACCAAGGTATAGAATATCTCCAAGTCTACGGGGATTCAAGTCTTGCTATAAATTGGATGAAAGGCAATGTAAACATCCATAATATTAATCTACTTCCACTTGTTGAATTATTAAAGGATATAACATGACATTTCACTCAAATACACTTTGTTCGTATCTTTAGGGAGTTAAATCAAAATACAGACAAGATCTCAAAAGAGAGGCTCCAACTTCAAGAGAATGCTTTTATCATCCAGAGTAAATATTTCCTGATTACTGTCCAACAAACTCGATAAAAATTAAAGGAAAAACCATCAAGGCCTGGGGCTTTATCCGTCTCCATTGACCAAATAACATCAATAATTTCTTGCTCTGAAAAAGGCTTCATTTACTCATCATTTTCCTCCTCACTCACCATACAAGCAATGTTGGACAAAAATTCAGAGGTTAAATCTTAATAAGAGGAGCCATCTTCCCTGTATAGGTTCTGAAAATGAACTTCAACCACTTGTTTAATTTGAGAAATTCCCTCAAAAGTTTCACCAGACAAAGAGGAGATTTCTGAGATATGATTTTGGGAAAGTCTGACTCCAGACTGCTTGTGGAAAAAAGAGGTATTCCAATCTTCAACTTTTATCCAAGTACTACGTGACTTCAGTCTCCAATATTCTTCTTCTCGTCTAAAAGCTTGAAAATAATTGAATTGAGATTTTTTCTCTTTTTCCAACAAGGCAGGGGTAATTTCCAAGTCTTCCATTTCCATTTGTATTTTCTCCAATTTTTCCAGGGCTTCTTTCCATTCACTGATTGGATTTTTTTGAGTGAGTTTAACCCAGTCCTTTAACGCAGCTTTGGTGTTTTGAGCTTCCTCTCCCATACAAAGTTCAACGATATAACAACTGGAAGGTCCCATGCCATGGTTACAGTGATAAAAAAACATATTGGTCTTTCCACAATGAACTGAACTGAAAGGGGATGGGGCCAAGGTCCTCTTCATATTCAATTTGCAACATTATCGGTTTGTGATCTGAAGTAATCTTAGGAAAGATACAGGAGGAAATAATTTTTTTGTCCAACAACAGAGAAATCTGAACCAGAATTGATCCAATCTGGCAGAGATGTTTGTTGCTCCAGTTCTATTGCTTGTCCACGTATATCTTCCTTTTTTTGGCTTAAAATCAATTAGTTCCTAAGAAATAATGAGATTTTCCACCAATTTAAGCATGGGATCTCTCCCACATACACATCCTTTTTTGTCTTTAGCATCCATTATGATAATTAAATCACCATCCATGAGTATATTGGAGAAAGAGTTAGCAGCAAGAAAGGCTACCAACGAATTCCAACAATATCTTTTTTCTTGGAAGTTGACATGCACGTAAAGGTTAAAAAGAGCAAGTGATTTCTTACTTGGAGTGTGTTGAAGTTCTGATAAAATCCAATGCTAAGTTGTATGAGAATTTTCCAGAGAAAAAGAATTTTCTGTCCATAAGGTAGCAATCCATCAGCGGTACCTCCAGCACTCACAACCTTCCCTACATTCATTTTCCAATTCTTATTGCTTATGGATAAAAGGCTATCCTCATAAATTTTTGTCTCTTGGAGCAGAAGAATGTCTGGAGAAGCCATTCTTATGAGATCATTAATAGCTTCCACTTGCGATGAATTTCTAAGCCCTCTGCAATTCCAAGAGACAATGTTCATTATTTGACGGAAGGGAGAGGGCCTCCTTTTGTAGGTCTAGCCTTGGTGTTTATGGCAATTGACATCTCGATTGTAGCTTGACTTGCTTGCATCTTCAGACATTATGCTTCTTCCTCTCGGACTTTCTTAAGAGATTTTCGTCCTTTTTTTAGGACCTCTCTATAGAATCTTCATCAGATGAACCGAAATTATCCATGGGTTTCTTTTTTTTTTGCCATTTCTGCATAAGTGGGTGAGTGTACATTAGTCGGGGAACCCTGATTTGAATCAGCTAATTCCTTATTTTCTTCTCGAATCCGATCTTGAGATGGAGGAACTTCTCCCTCTTCAAGTATTGTTTGCACTTGTTCTTCAAGAATACTCAGAACTTCGAAGTTGTTTTGTGTTATTATTTCCTTCATTGCTGCTTCATTTTCCTTCTGTCTTTGTCCAGTGGAATTAATACCCGACCCAATTTCTTCTCTTTTTCCTTTAGAAATATTTCCCTGCTTTGCCCGAATTAGTTTTTGGACTTGTGTCCATTGTTATCCCTTATCTTTAGCAGCTTCTTCATCAATTTTCTTCTTCCATGACTTGGCAAAGTGCCCATATCCATGACAATGCCTACAATTAAAAGGCAATTGCTCATAATCAATCTCTTGCATATGATACTAATCAACTACTGTCAGCTTAATTGCTTCAGGAATCCCTACCTCTAGATCCACTTCAACACATATTCGAGCACAAGTATATTGTTCTTTTCTTTCAGCCCGATCAATGTACTTCCCTAAAGTGTTTATGATAACTTCAAGAGACTCTAAATTCCAACAATGAAGAGGAAGATGTGACAACCTAACCCATACAGGAACAACAGAAGGGACATCTTGATTCGGATCAAAGTCTATGTCCACTTATTCAAATAAATCCCTTGAGGACCCATGAAATATGGTCCGTTTTGAAAAATTAAATCTCTATCTTCTGAATTTTCAAAAAGAAAATCATAGTATCCTTTACCTATCAGGTTGCTTCAAATGCCTTATGAGATAAGGAGTTTCCAATTTCTTTGAACCCACCCGTCAATGGCCTTTGGTGATGGCCAAAGACCAATAAAATGACCAATAATACCCCGATCTGCAATGTTCATGGTTGTACAACATTGTTCCGTAGGAAAATCCACCAAGGGAATATTGTCGAGTTTCTTGAGAAAAGTCTGTTGATTCTGGGAGGGATTCCTTTTGCCACTTGCTGCAACCAGATTCTTGAAAGCAGTGAGTTCAGGAGGAGGGGAGGATCCCCTTCCCACATCCATGGAAGAAACTCACAAAGTTAAATACCTTCAAAAGAACACATAAACTTCAAGATACTCTCAAACAAAAGAAAACCAGAGTATCACAAATTCCTCCTTCAGACTCAACTGTTTCAACGAAAATATGCTATGATCGACCACAACACGGGCTGGGCGAGCACAACAAACCTGAAGTAGCCACCACAGATCCTAGCAAGATCAAAACATTGCTCCAAACGCAACTATCCAAGGTCAAAACATAGCAAAGAAATCAGATTAAAAAAAGCCATGATCCTCAAACCGCACGCCAAACGTTGTGACGAGCGTTCTTGATCAATCCTGCAGAGACTTAATGGTCCCTTTGCATCACACCATGCTCCAATACAACCACCAGAATAGACAATGACGGTGTCGAAATCCAGGCAATCTTGGAGCTGGACAGACGCATAGAAACTCCACGATCCTGCAGCTAGCTAGAATCACCAACGAACCAGGCCTTGAAGCTTAGAATTCAAACTTCTTGGAGCGAAAAAAAGAAGCCCAATCCATCTGTAATCTCATTTCCATTTAGTTAAACATCAACAAAAATAATAATAATCTCTATGTTTTTATTAAAAACGCAATATAATATAATTTAATTTAAGTTTTTTATTCTATGAAAAATTATATTAAACAAAGTGTAAAAGTGTTTTATAATTTTTTAGGTATCAATTTCACATGTAACTAATCTTATTAATAAAAAAATAACATAAATAAAGATAATAAAATATAATATTAATGAAGTGTTAAATGTGATAATAAAAAACACACCTCGGGAGCAAAATTTGAGGAAGTTTGGAAATCTTTTAAATCTTAATAAATTTTTAATTAAATTTATGTATATTATTAATGTTTAATAAAAATATATTCACAACTTAATTCAGACTAAACTAATCCCCCAAACAGGGTGAATAACGAGGTAAACCTTGAGGTTGATGAGGAGAGGCACGTGGCGGACTTGAATGCCCCTCATGCCAACACTTCATCACCCTTGATGGTGAATAATAACCATCCTGCCACGACGGTGGTTTTGGAGGCTCTCAGTACGATATCCTGAGCGAGGCCGGACTTTGAGATGACGAGAATGGAGATAGCGTACGAGACATATAGTTGCATCATTAAACTCCCGACCAGATACATTATGGTTTGGAATGCTTTTGTTCATGGAGGGTGGAGGCTAATTATAAGCTTGCGAATTGACAACAGGTGGAATCAGATGATAAAGGATATGGAGTAGATCTCAATACGCTCACAAGAAGGATTTAAGTTTTCCTCTGGCATTCTCCTGAGAGTGGTAGTCTAAGATAGAGGTCTACTTTGGCTTGGGGCCATTGGCATTCTGGAAATTCTGTTACTGAGGATTTTGGTTCGGTTCATCTATGGGTTATATAGCTGGAAACTTGCCAATTCCGAGAGTTAGAGTCGGCTTTGTGTATGTTCGTTCTGGTTTCTAAAAAAGCTCTTGGAACTCGACAAACAGATTGGTGGTAGAGTTTCTTTCTCAGTGGCGCCATTTATCAATTCTTTGAGGAAGCACTCAGGTAAGCTTTGGTATGATCTTAACTTGTTTTTGTTGTTCAAGTACCTTCCTGCTTCCGTGTTGGTCTCCTTTCAGCTGTTTAAAACCACTAATCCCTCAAGTCATTTATCTCCGGTGGAATTTTATCAGTGGACTGGGTGTGAACTCGTTTGCTCTCCTGTTTTGTTTCTCCGACCTCTTCGATCCCCTTCACTCCTGCTTCGGTTCAACCTTGCTCCCCCAACAATGTCGCCGCAAAAGCGCTCCCGCTCTTTGTCATGCACTGGTGGAAAAAGGTGAAGCGCGTGTAGCTATCCTCCTGAAATTAGATGAATTATCCAACAATATGCATCAGATTGCCAATCATCTGGGAATCAAACTGGTTGACTCAACCCCTGTCGACTCTGACATTAAGTCGGATATCGACTGAGTTTCTTTTTAGGTTATGCTTACTTTTATTTTCCTATGAATACTTGTAAACGTTATGTAGTAAGGAATTCTTAGATTAGATGGTTCATCCTTGTTTCATTTAGAAGCAAACTGTATTTTTTAAACTGAAACTTTGAGCGTGTTTTCCCTATGTAAAGAGGGCTTCTTATTTTACTCTTTTTGTAAATCTCTTGGAAAACAATAGAAGATGCTATCTTATTTATAAAAAAAAAATTAAGACTAAATTAAAAAATTGCTATTTTTTAATCAAAGTTAATTTACAACATATATATGTTTTAATGTAATAATTTAAAAATATTGTAATATAATAATTTATATAAAATAAAATAATGTCATAGTATTCACATATTTAATTTTTATTAATGGATTTTTTTCTTCTAAATATCATGAATAAAACTTTATAAAAATAAAATAAATAAAAAATAGTATAATTTTTTTTAAATTGCTTATAATTTGATACATAATTCTTAAAAAATAATTTATTATAAAACAAACTTAAAAAAACCTACAAAATTGAAATTTGTCTTGTTTTAATATCTCATATAAATATAAAAAATTCTTTAAAAATTTATTTATTATAATTAAACTATAAAAATCTACATAATTGAAATTTGTATCGTTTTAATATCTCATCAAAAAATTGTTGTAATTAATATGTGTCAAACATTTGTTGTAATGTAAGACAACTAATTCCCAAAAAATGTAACATATGGTTCTGTATTTTAACATTAAATTTTGGTAATGGTATTGAAAAACACTATGAAATAAAATTATGCGATTTTTATGATTAGTCTTCACCTTTGTCATACCATTGATCAAACTAAATAGAATTACACATTTGTTTTCTATTAATAGATATAATACAAGTTTTATATTACATATGAATCATGCACAGTGGGTTACAACTGCCATACCTAGAGTTGTTGTTGTTGTTGTTGTTGTTGTTTTTGTTTTTATTTTTTATTTTTATCTTCTGTAGGAAAACAAAAAAAAACTCATTTATACACTCTTCTTAATTGATTCTTCTAGCATATATATCCATAGTTAGAGCAGCGGTGATACATATACTTAAAAGTTAAAAGTTATATCTGCCACTTTTTATAAAATTGCATAAGTCCTATGCAAATTGATGATTGATCACGATTCCTACAACACATTTAATGGGAGTTGCTCCACTGGAGACAGTTGTTAAACTGATGTGTAATAAACCGACCATTAATTCCAATCTTTTCTTAGCTAGTTCATTTGTTTTTTAACTAGCAATTGTACCTAGGGGTGCAATAAAAGAATGTCGTGTTGCAAGCTAAGCAAGGAGACGTGGACATATACAACGAAAAAGACAATTTGAAATGTTGATACAATATTTTAAAGACATTATATTCTTCACATAATTGGCCATTATTTTTAAAGACATTATTTTCTTCAATTTTAAATTTAATATCTTTGAAAAGTTTAAAAAAAAACAACATTTTAAATTTTTTGACATAGTTAGGTATATTATATAAAAAAAATGGATCTTCATATTAATTAATTATGAAGTTACGCAGTTTAGTTAAATTGATTTTGTATATAATAAAAAAGTATTTTAATTTTTTTAAGAAATAAAATTATATATTTATTAAAGTATAGTTATTATTATTGTTAATTATTTTTTTTAAAATTTAATTGGAAAAACAATATATAAATTTATGTAAGTTGTTACTTTAAAAAAGTAATTTTAAACAAATGTTTTAATTGATATATTATATTTATTTAATATTTTTTTAGGAATTATTATAGAGTAAAAGTTAATTTTTTATTATTCTTTTTAATATGAATAATAATCATATAACAAAAATTCTAAACTTTAAAAGAAAATGTTCAATATTAAATTTTATATCTTTGTGAAGTTTAAAAAAGCAAGAATGACTAATGTTACAATTTTTTTATAAATCATAATTGTAATTATTAATTTTGTTTTTAATATTAAGATAAAAAAAAATAGATTGAGTCATAAGTTACTAAAAATATAAAGTAAATAAAAAAATTTATATCATTTTAGATCATAAAAGAAATAAAGCTACCATACATCCATCTTAAACATTTATTTATTTCCATAAATAAAATCATAAGCACCATTCTTTCATCTTTTTAATAGTTTTTATCCATGAGAGGAAATAGCTCAGAACCCTCATTTTTTATGCTCTAATGTACATTCCCTATCGCATCCCTTAGTATAGGTGTCAGTTGCTTTTAAGGATCTTACTAATGAAGAATAGAAGAAAACCAATCTTCCTGAAATGTATTGGTTTCCAAGTTTGTGAAAAGGATGGAGGATAGAGGCTTCTCATCGCTAGGTTCCTACTACATCCCTTAATACAATTGCCATCTGCATTCAAGGATCTTACTGATGAAGCAGAGAAGAAATCCAAGCAATCCTGAAACCTATTGGCTTCTAAATTTGTAAAAAGGATGAAGGTTGGAGGCTTCTTCTTTGTAGGAGGTGAATTCAAGACTCCACATATCCCATCTATATAATAAAAATTAGGTCAAAATAGCACTCTGCCCACATGTATTGCTCTTGGTATTACCATTTACTATTACAACTAACACCTTCACTTGAATAGCCTATGGGAAAAATTTCTCCAATTTGTATAGTCGATAAGAACGTTTTTCACACAAGACAGTCGTATAGTCTATAAGAGCTTCTTTCACATAAGAGTGTTGCAGGGTAATAACACCTATTTCTCTTTTTCGCATTAAGGCTAATAAATTTACGTTTTTTTTCTTCATAAAAACTTCTTTCGCATAAAAGTCTTGCATGGTAATTACATGTCTTTCTCTTTTTTGCATTAAGGCTAATGAATTTACGTCTCTTTTTTCTACATTAAGGCTAAATTCATTTCAAATGATCATACCATTTAAGGCATTGCAATACTCATTATTTAATGGCTAAAATTAAGGCAGTGTGTAGTCATACAAAGCCCAAGTAAGAAAAAAGACTTAAAACTTCTCAAGCTATTTTATGGTCGCTTTAATAACTGGTAGTCATGTTTTTAAGCATAATTTTTAACTTAATGTTTTAAAGCATAATTTTTAACTTAATGATGCTTTAGCAACATTATTAAACCTCACCTACATGCCCTCAAAGATGCAAGATCCTTCCAACTTAGCCTCTTCTCTCTTATAACCTTCGGGGATGACCATGTGCTAGCCCAAACATTGAGTTTGTATTAAACCTTAAGTGCACTTCGAAGCGTGTCCATATACTCGATGTGTACACATAATAGTAACACTTGCATGCCCATCTTGCATGCCGGCCAGATGGCATGAAAAAACCCACCATTGAAGCACACCATGAATACGCTTTCTGTGAGGTGATTTGCAGTTTTCTCATCAATTTTGTGGAGTTACATGGATCAGCTGAGACATGCGCTCAAACGTTATAATTTCATTTTCTCTGTCGAACAACATATTAACACTAATGCCGTATATTCTGACCAGCACGATCTTTGGGCAGTGACCATCTTTACTGCACGATCTTGGGCAGTAACCATATTTCTCGTCCCCACTACATGTATTCCAGACCATTATTCCCCCCAAAATCTCCTCTTCACTGCCTTCTCCTCATAGTATAAATATGCAGTTGTGGGACGCTTGGATCTTCTAGCATTCACCCTGTGGAGGATGAGCCTAAACCATTTTGAAGACTCAATGCACCCTCGTGAAAATACTGGGGTGGCTCAAACCTCGCACGTTCAGAAGTGGAGCTGGAGTCATACAGAAGGAAGTTTCGGTCACATTGAAGGAAGATTTCGAGCTATCACGTCCCCATGCCTCCGACCGACGAGGAGGACGCAACCATAGAATTAACCACTCTGGCTAAGAGACCCATGAACAAATACATGAATGAAATTGCTAAAACAGAATGCTTAAACATACACACATGAACATTTATCATGCACAGAAGCAATCATCTATCAGACACAACGGAAACATCATACATTTAAGCAAGCATTCATTAAACATGTTCATCATTTTCATTAACAACATTTACAGTTGCAGAAGTAAAATGGACAAGATCACTTATCTTATGAAGAACTCCTTCCGCAACCAGCTACGTTGCTGCAACGTTCCACCCAACCATAGGCCAGCGTGCTCCTTAATCTCTCAGCAGCGCTGCCACCCCCGAGCTGGGCATGATCCTCCAAGGAATAAGGGAACAAGCAGGCTTACACATAGCCAAGGGTATACAAGACACACAGCCAAGCCAACAGAGTTGGGTTTATCAGGCCATCCAGGAGTTGGGAAAGGCTAATTGCTAAGCTGGTGAGCTCATTACAGAGCCAAAAACACCTACACCAGAACTAGACTGACCTGTAAGACACCAAAACACACCCAACACAGGGAATCAGTCCCTTCTCTGCTACACAGTCCCTCAGGCCCTGCATTCCCTTCCAGTGCTATTCAAGGGTGATGGAGAAGAAGGCCAGCCCTCTAGCTCTGTCTGTGTGGTTTCCAGCCACCAGGTTTATCAAGCAAAACTAAGCCCCCATCCCTGCTCCCAATATAGTCCGAAGACCAACCATTGCACTCAGGAAATCAATTTAGCTATCACTGCTTAAACCAGGGAAAATGACTTCAAACCATCTACAACAGTCCCCAAACGTAACAGCAAACACAACTCATGGCCTGGGGAAATTAACAGCCCCCGAAATGTATCAGTGGACGCGACTCACAACGTGGGGAAAACTCAACCCGTCCTTGGGCAATGAAGTTGCCGAAAAACATACATAGACCATGCTGGGAAAGAGATTATAGTTCCCCAGCCTGGGCGTGAATGAAAACGACAACGCAGGACCCACGAATCAGTCCGTGAGGGAAGAATACAGTCAAACCATTCGCAGATCCGCAGAGGAAAAATATGTGGATAAAAACCAGGAAAATCCGGTGCGTGGGAAAACAATCCGACCCTGTGAGGAATGAACAGACAATGGAAGTCCTGCGTGAGGAAAAACAACTCCGTTTTTGTCCGTGGATGAACAAACAACAGGAAGGACGCGAAATTGGAAGTGCGTGAGCCTTCAGCACAGTCGTGCAGAGAAGAAGATCTGCGTGAGAGGATAACGGTGGTTTCTTTTGCCATTGTGAAGTCAACCGTGGCGGAGTGTGCATGTGGGTGAGGACTGACAGTCCTGCCACCCCACTCCCAAAGACCATAACTGCTTCAACCACCAGTAGCCATTCTTAATGAAGGTGGTTGGAATAAAATAAAGGGAAGAAGACACATGGGTATTTCCCTCATTGGCCAAGGTTTGAGAAATTCCCCCACATCCTTATCCTTGTGAAAATCATGCCCCTTTCGATTTAGTTGCCGAGAACGTAGCTGGTCGGGTTCATTTTAATTATAGATGCATATTTGCATGATGACAAACATAATATATGCCGCATGCCCCAGTATACAATCGGTGACAAATTTAAATCCCAAAACATAGCATAACCGATCAATGGTGGGGCCTTGGCCTTTAGCTCCACACCATGATCATTACAATATATACATCATGTACATCTAATGCAACGGGGTCAAAACCGGGGTGTTACATTCCCCTCCCCCTTCAATAGCATTGTCCTCAGTGCTCTACAAAATTGAACAAAATGCTACATTGGTATCGCCTCAGTGTTCCGCAGAATTGAACAAAAATGGATGTGCCAATCGCATGGCATCCTCCAGCTCCCATGTAGCCTCTTCAGGCCCGTAGTGCTCCCATTGCACCTTTACCTGCCCTATGGCTCGGTTCCGGAGCATTGTGACCTTCCTGTCGAGGATGCGCATTGGCTCGATTTGGAACTCTCCCTCGGGTTCCACCTGAATCACATCCCAATTTATCACATGGTTAGGATCATGTACATATCTTTTAAGCAAAGAAACATGAAAAACATTATGAGCTCTAGTGCTAGCAGGCAATGCAAGTCTATATGCAACTGGCCCTATTCTTTCAAGCACTTCAAACGACCCACAATATCTTGGCGACAACTTGGCACAACTTCCAAGCTTCAAGGAACTCTTCCTTGCCCTCACTCTAAGGTAAACATGATCCCCAACACTGAACTCTATGTTCACCCTATGCTTATCTGCATAGCTCTTCTGTCTGTCCTGTGCTGCTTTCAACTTCTGCCTGATCTTGAAAACCTCTTGCTCCATTTCCTTGAGCAATTCTGGTCCAACCACAATCCTATTCACTGGATTATCCCAAGTCACTGGTGTCCTACACCTTCTTCCATACAAAGCTTCATACGGACTCATCCCCAAGGATGCCTGATGTCCATTGTTATAAGCAAACTCTACCAAGTGTAAGTAATCTTCCCACTTGGTTGGTTTGTCCATTACGTACATGTGAAGCATGTCTTCAAGCACCTGATTAACTCTCTCTGTTTGACCATCTGTCTGAGGATGGTATGCAGTGCTGAAGTTTAGCTTTGTACCCAAATCTGCAAACAACCCCTTCCAAAAGTTGGAAGTGAACTTGACATCCCTGTCAGAGACTATTGCCTTCGACAATCCATGTGATTTGAATATCTCCTTCATGAAGATCTTTGCAATGTCGCCAGTCTCATATGTAGACTTAACCGGTATAAAATGTGCTGCCTTTGTCAACTTGTCTACCACAACCATGATAAAATCATGTTGTCTCCAAGTCATTGGCAATCCTGTAATAAAATCCATGGAAATAACTTCCCATTTCCATTCTGAAACTGGCAAAGGCTGCAACAAACCTGCTGGATGTTGATGCTCAACCTTTACCTGTTGACATTTCATACACCTTGAGATGTACTCAGCCATATCCCTTTTCATTCCTGGCCAAAAGTACTACTTGCTAGCTGTAGCAATTGTCTTCTGATACCCTGGGTGTCTAGAATATGGAGCTTGATGGATTTCATCCATAACAACTCTCCTCAAATCTGCTACATCTGGAATATAAATTCTGCCTTTAAAAGTGAGAAGCCCATCTTCTTCCAATTCATATCCCTCATACCTCTTCTCAAGACTTTGCTACTGCAACTTGTCTTTTACCTGCTCATACAATTCATCCCCAGCAACATGATTAACAATCTGCTACCTCAAATATGACTGGCAAACACTAAGAGATGCCACATGCGTTTCTTGCACTTTCCTGCTGAGGGCATTAGCTACCTTATTCTCCTTTCCCTTTATGTGCTTGATCTCAAAATCAAACTCACATAAAAATTCCAGCCATCTTGCTTGCCTAGCATTCAGAGTAGGCTGATCGAATAGATACTTTAAACCACAATGGTCTGTTCTGAGCTCAAATCTCCTGCCCATCAAGTAATGCCTCCACATCTTGAGAGCATGTACTATGGCTGCAAGCTCTAGATCACAAGTGGCATAGTTCTTCTCATGTTCCTTCAGCTTTCTTGACTCATAACATATCACGTGGTTGTCTTGCATAAGGACTCCTCCAAGCCCTTGTCCGCATGCATCGGTACACACCACAAAATCCTTCTTTGGATCTGCAACCTTCAATACTGGTGCACTAGTGAGAAGATTCTTCAACTGCTGGAAGCTTTCTTCACACCTCGATGTCCATTCGAACTTCATCCCCTTCTTTTGCAAAGAAGTGATGGCATGTGCAACTTTGGAGAATCCCTCAATGAATCTTTTGTAGTATCCTGCAAGTCCCATAAAAGATCTTACGTCTGTCACGTTTCTTAGAGTAGGCCAATTCATAATGGCTTCAATCTTTTCAGGGTCCACAGATATACCCTCCTCCGAGATAATGTGACCCAAATACTAAATTCTATCTCTATAGAAGTCACACTTGCTCAGTTTCGCATACAACTGATGCTCCCTGAGCAAATTCAATGTCAATCTCAAATGCTCTTCATGCTCTTTCTCATTCTTAGAATAAACAAGAATTTCATCAAGGAAAACAAGAACAAACTTATCCAAATACCTGTTGAAGACACTATTCATAAGGCACATAAATGTAGCTGGTGCATTTGTGAGACCAAATGGTACCACTACAAACTCATAATGTCCATACCTTGTCCTGAAGGCAGTCTTATGAATGTCTTCATCCTTGAATCTCTCCTGATGGTAACCAGACCTCAAGTCAATCTTGGAAAATACCTTTGCTTCTCTCATTTGATCAAAGAGGTCATCAATCCTAGGCAAAGGATATTTGTTCTTCACAGTAACCTTGTTCAACTGCCTGTAATCAGTGCATAACCTGAGTTTACCATATTTCTTCTTGACAAACAGAACTGGTGCTCCCCAAGGAGACACACTTGGTCGGATATACTTCTTTTCCAACAACTCTTGCAGTTGCATCTTCAATTCTAACATCTCTGCTGTACTCAATCTGTAGGGTGCCTTGGACACTGGTGCTGCTCCTGGCACAAGTTCAATAGTGAAGTCAATGTCCCTCTTTGGAGGAAGCCCTGGAATCTCATCAGGAAACACATCCCTGAATTCCTGTAACACCTGATAGTCCTCCAACCTCGAAGTCTCATCTCTCGTCTCCTCCACAATCTAAGCTGCATACAACTGGCAACCCTTCCTACAGAATTTCTTTAACTGCATTGCTGAAACCTGCCGTACTGAAATCACCTTTGGAATACCCTTCACAACTACTAGGTGCCCTTCTTCATTCATGCATTCAAAAGTCTTATTGTAACAATCAAGCTTCACCCTGTGAGCTTCTAGCCAATCCATTCCAATGAGAACATCATAGGAACCAAGCGGTAGAACATTCAGATCTACACAAGGGACCAATCCATTCATGACCAATGGACATTTCTCTACCAATTCATTGACCTTCCTCTTAGTTCCAGTGGCTAGCTGGACTAACCAAGACTTCCTATGCTTTACTTTCTTAAAGGCACAGATATCCACTACTCTAGGAGTGATGTAACTGTGCGTAGAACCAGGGTCAATCAAAATAGAAACAGATTGCTCAACAATCTTACCTGCTACTTCAACTATAGTTGACTGGTGATCTGCCTGACGGTCCTCCAGTGCTGCATAAATCCTAGGAACTGCCCTTGCTACTTGACCCACTGTTTCTGCTTCTTGCAAGTTATAAGCTGGCCTTGCACTCTCATTCTCGAGTGGACAATTCCTGCTCATGTGGGGTCCTCCACATTTCCAACATTGAAGTGGCCCTCTATTCAGTTGTGGATCCTTAGGCTTTTCTCCGGTCACTCCAACTGGCTTACTCGCAGCTTGGGATGGCTGCTTCTGCTGATTCCTGAAGCTAGAAGGTTTGAAACCTTTCTTCCTTTGGTCGAACTTCTCATTCTTCTTGTCCTTCCATGCCTTGTGGTAATCAGGTTTACCTTTGCTTTGCTCATAGCAATACTTAGCCTTTCTTATTGCTTCTTCAAGAGTCCTAGGTTCATAGAACTCAATTCTATCTTTGTAAGACTGAGGTAATCCACTTAGAAAACGCTGGACCTTCACTTTTTCGTCTCTGATGTACCAGACATACCTCAATAGCTCCAAAAACTTATTCGCATATTCTTCCATGGTCTGCTGTCCCAATCTCAGCTCATGGAACTCCTTAATCTTGTCATCATAATACCTGTCAGACAGGTATTTCTGCTTGAAATACTTCTTGAACTGTTTCCACTTCAGTCTCCTTTCACTGATTCGCTTCACCTACTTGAAGTGTTCCCACCAAATGGATGCTCTTCCATTCAGGTTGAATATGGCAACTCTTGCCTTCATATTTCTTGAATAGTCATGCACTTGAAAGTACTTCTTTATCCCAAGAAGCCAAGCTTCAGCCTCTTGTCCAGTCTTTACCTCACCATCAAACGTAGGAGCTTTAGCTTTCTTGAATTCATCCCAAGAGCGATCCCTATGGTGTCTTTTTCTTTTTCTTCTACGAAAAGAAGAGCTTGAATCCCCACTGGATTCTTTAGAATCAGAGGATCCACTAGAAGTCCTTCTCCTTCTCCTAGTACTGCTCTTACTGCCTTCTGTTCTTGCTGTACCTCGTCCAGAGTCTATCTTTCTCTGCAAGTCTGTCAAACTCTGCAGCATTGCAGCATTCAACTGATGCTGCTCTTCCTGGGCTTTGATCAAGCTTCTCATAGTGGCTGCAACGTCTGACGGTGTCTCTTGGAATCTCCTTCCATTAGACTCTATGTCATCATTTCTTTTACGGACATTTTCTCCCATGGCATCTCGTGCATGCTCATAATAATCCCGAGCATCATACCCGTCATGGATTCTCATAGCTAAACCACCACTTTACTTGTCAAACTGCACTACCTAAAGTACTTCCCTGGAAGGTGACTATGCCTCTGCAAACGTGTTAGTAACACAACTGTTAGATACATAATCATTAATATAAACTAGCATTACTTACCTTCTCCCAGAATAATTATAAAATTACAAGTTTTCCCAAACAAAATATTTTCTTCATCAAAGAACGTCTATTTGAGGTGGACGACGGGGGTCAAGGGGGCTTTCCCCCTTGGTTTTTTTTGTTGTAAATCATTGGTTTTCGCGCAATCTGGCGCATAAGATCACTGCCACTTTTCTCATTTTCAGCCCTGGAAATCCACTAAAAAACCGCGGAAAATTCCTCTGAAAAACAGCTGAATTTTCCTTTGTTCAATTGGGTCTCTTCCCTAATTATTCTTCCGCAGAATCGGCTCTCAGACCGCTTTCTCTTTCGCAACAACGGCTCTCGGAACACTTTCTCTTCTGCAACGGCGTCTCTCGGAACACTTTCTCTTCCGCAACGGCGGCTCTCGGAACACTTTCTCTTCCGCAACGGCGGCTCTCGAAACACTTTCTCTTCCGCAACGGCGGCTCTTGGGACACTTTCCCTTCCGCAACGGCAGCTCTCGGAACACTTTCTCTTCCGCAACGGTGGCTCTCGGAACATTTTCTCTTCCGATTGGCGGCTCTCGGAACACTTTCTCTTCCGATTGGTGGCTCTCGGAACACTTTCTCATGGCGTCGACTGTCTTTCTCGTTGGAAGAGTTAACGCTTTGGCTTCCGCAACGGCGGAACGCCAAATACTAACTTCTTCCGATCGACACTTAGAAATTTTTTTAAGCTTTCGGCTTCGGCAGCCTTTCTGGTCGGAAGCCTTAGTGTTTTGGCTTCTGCAACGGCGGTGCAGGAAACCCCACCTTCTTCCGATCGGCGTCGGCGCTCGTTCCCCATCGGCCGGAAAATGACTTTGACTTCCACAACGGTGGAACACCAAAGACGAACTCCTTCCGACGGCCGCGGATTTCTTAGAAATTTCCATGATTTTCTTCCCCGTTGGAAGACTTAGCGGTTTGGACTTCTGCAACGGTAGACGGGAAACCACTAACTCTTCCGCAACGACGGAAGTCAATTCCGCTAATGGCCCGACTGTTCAACATTTCAACAAAATTTTTAAATTTTTACAGTCTTCCACTGCTTTCTGCTGGGTAGAAGAAACGCTGCCTTTGTCACTGCAGTCCTTCAAGGCTCATGCAGGCCCATGTTGCAACGTGGGCTCTGATACCACGCTGTCACGTCCCCATGCCTCTAACCGACGAGGAGGACGCGACCATAGACTTAACCACCCGGGATAAGAGCCCCATGAACAAATACATGAATGAAATTGCTAAAACATAATGCTTAAACATACACACATGAACATTTATCATGCACAGAAGCAATCATCTATCAGACACAGCGGAAACATCATACATTTAAGCAAGCATTCATTAAACATGTTCATCATTTTCATTAACAACATTTACAGTTGCAGAAGTAAAATGGACAAGATCACTTATCTTATGAAGAACTCCTTCCGCAACCAGCTATGTCACTGCAACGTTCCACCCAACCATAGGCCAACGTGCTCCTTAATCTCTCAGCAGCGCTGCCACCCCCGAGCTGGGCATGATCCTCCAAGGAATAAGGGAACAAGCAGGCTTACACATAGCCAAGGGTATACAAGACACACAGCCAAGCCAACAGAGTTGGGTTTATCAGGCCATCCAGGAGTTGGGAAAGGCTAATTGCCAAGCTGGTGAGCTCATTACAGAGCCAAGAACACCTACACCAGAACTAGCCTGACCTCTAAGACACCCAAACACACCCAACACAAGGAATCAGTCCCTTCTCTGCTACACAGTCCCTTAGGCCCTGCATTCCCTTCCAGTGCTATTCAGGGGTGATGGAGAAGAAGGCCAGCCTTCTAGCTCTATCTGTGTGGTTTCCAGCCACCAGGTTTATCAAGCAAAACTAAGCCCCCATCCCTGCTCCCAATACAGTCCGAAGACCAACCATTTCACTCAGGAAATCAATTTAGCTATCACAGCTTAAACCAGGGAAAACGACTTCAAACCATCTACAACAGTCCCCAAACGTAACAGCAAACACAGCTCATGGCCTGGGGAAATTAACAGCCCCCGAAATGCATCAATGGACGCGACACACAACGTGGGGAAAACGCAACCCGTCCTTGGGCAATGAAGTCGCCGGAAAACATACATAGACCATGCTGGGAAAGAGATTATAGTTCCCCAGCCTGGGCGTGAATGAAAACAACAATGCAGGACCCACGAATCAGTCCGTGAGGGAAGAATACATCCAAACCATCCGCAGATCCGCAGAGGAAAAATACGTGGATAAAAACCAGGAAAATCCGGTGCGTGCGAAAACAATCCGACCCTGTGAGGAATGAACAGACAATGGAAGTCCTGCGTGAGGAAAAACAACTCCGTTTTTGTCCGTGGATGAACAAACAACAGGAAGGACGCGAAATTGGAAGTGTGTGAGCCTTCAACACAGTCGTGCAGAGAAGAAGATCTGCATGAGAGGATAACGGTGGTTTATTTTGCCATTGTGAAGTCAACCATGGTGGAGTGTACATGTGGGTGAGGACTGATAGTCCTGCCACCCCACTCCCAAAGACCATAATTGCTTCAACCACCAGTAGCCATTCTTAATGAAGGTGGTTGGAATAAAATAAAGGGAAGAAGACACATGGGTATTTCCCTCATTGGCCAAGGTTTGACAAATTCCCCCACATCCTTATCCTTGTGAAAATCATGCCCCTTTTGACTTAGTTGCCGCCGCGAACGTAGCTGGTCGGGTTCATTTTAATTATAGATGCATATTTGCATGATGACAAACATAATATATGCCGCATGCCCTGGTATACAATCGGTGACAAATTTAAATCCCAAAACATAGCATAACCGATCAATGGTGGGGCCTTGGCCTTTAGCTCCACACCATGATCATTACAATATATACATCATGTACATCTAATGCAACGGGGTCAAAACCGGGGTGTTACACGAGCAGCCAGGTATTCCCATAGACTCCAATGCACACGCTTCTCTATTGCAGGAATGTACCAACATCCATTCACTTAGCCATATTTAAGCCCAGCTCTTCACAACTAGACTTAACCATGAATACGCTTTCTGTGAGGTGATTTACAGTTTTCTCATCAATTTTGTGTAGTTACATTGGTCAGCTGAGACATCCACTCAAACGTTATAATTTCATTTTCTCTGTCAAACAACATATTGGCACTAATGTCGTATATTCTGACCAGCACGATGTTTGGGCAGTGACCATCTTCCCAGATCCAGTGGCATTCATATACCCTATTGGTCATTGATCCCTTGAGGATCTTCAATACTAGTTCCTTCGCATTCACTACGCCGGTCCATTGCCTTGCAATCTTACGAAGCAGAGAAAATGCCTCTTCTAGTATATCGTCACCATCCCCACCTTCACGGCTCATTTTCTCTCAGGTGATTTGTAGTTTCTCATCAATTTTGTGTAGATGGCATGAAAAAACCCACCATCCAAGCACACAATGAATACGCTTTCTGTGATGTGATTTGCAGTTTTCTCATCAATTTTGTGTAGTTACATCAATTAAGGATGTTATTCCAAGATTTTGTAGAGCGTAGCACACCATGAATATGCTTTCTCTCAGGTGATTTGCAGCTTCTCATCAATTCCATCGAAGCATACCATGAATACGCTTTTTGTGAGGTGATTTGCAGTTTTCTCATCAATTTTGTGTAGTTACATCAATTAACGGATGTTATTCCATCATTTTGCAGAGCGCAACACACCATGAATATGGTTTCTCTCAGGTGATTTACAGTTTCTCATCAATTTTGTACAAATGGCATGAAAAATTCCACCATTGAAGCACACCATGAATACGCTTTCTGTGAGGTGATTTGCAGTTTTCTCATCAATTTTGTGTAATTACATCAATTAACAGATGTTATTCTATCATTTTGCAGAGCGTAGCACCCCATGAATACGCTTTCTCTGACGTGATTTGTAGTTTTCTTACATCAATTTGCAGAGCTTAGCACACCATGAATATGCTTTCTCTAAGGTGATTTTGTTGTTTCCTCATCAATTTTGCGTAGTTACATCAATTAAGGTAGGTTATTCCATCATTTTGCAGAGCGATACAAAACCCAATGTGGTTGTTATTGGTTTGGTCTTCCCCTGCTGCTCTAAACCCCACTACCCTGTACAAGCAAAGCTACTATAATAAAAGAGATCATAAATGGTAATTCATGTTTCCTCCGCAACCCCAACCCGAGTAGGAATTCCCCATTGTTCACTCCGCTACTTGTAAGATAAACCATGGTGGAGTAGTTCCCTCCCTATGCTGCACCTTATATCAGGTGGTGGTAAACCACTCATCAGTAAGTTGGGGTAACCCTTTCATGCATGATGCTTTCCAGCTGCAAATTGGGCTGACCGTGATTTGCAGGTTCTCATCAATATAAAGCATTTGGAAATTGGATTGAAACAACCTGCAAAAGCAAATAGGCTATCGCAATAAAACAACAAAATCCTGAGAATCCACGTGAAAGAAAGTTCGTTCAACCATTGGTCGCTTGACGGGGATGTCGGCATGGCGGTTTGTGGACGGCCAATATGATCACACCTCATCAAACAGTGAGCAAGTTTGAACCTAACTAATCAATGATGCAGATTACGCGAATCGTCAGACGAAAACATCGACGGATTAAAAAAAAACATTAAATTCGGGGAGTAGACTCCCACTTGTTGAAACACCTTACAGCATAATTAAATTTCCTCTTAGTGTGAATTACTTGCACATGCTGAAAAAATTGAATGGCTACTCCGATCTTGGCCATAAATCGTGCAAGGAGAATGTTTGATGATGTTTCAATACTGACAATGGTCATCATTCAATCATGAGCCATGTTTGCGAATTCTTTTTTTCTTAATAACATATCTAGTTGATCGCACCAGTCTTTGGTTTGAGTGTTCTATTAGATAGAAATAGTCTTTGGTTTGAGTGTGTAGGCCTTCGCAATATTATTTGCTTGGATTCCAAACCAAAGCATTAAGCTGAAGATTATGCCCCATCTAGAGAAAACGAAACCTCTTGCTCCTAAGTGTCATGTGAATGGTCAGGGAGTAGCATCTTATGTTGACAGAAAACATGGGGATTGTAAAGAGGATGTGAGACTTCCCAAAAACACCATATTGTACATGTCGCGTAAGAGTTTAGACATAATTAGAAAGAAGAATAGGTGTACAAATGTTGAATGCATGCACCCATTTGTTGGTTGCATGGATTGATATTTTATTAGATGCACCATAATACACATGGCAGAGAAATGTGCAGTTTATGGTGGAGAGTAATATGTTTTAAATGACGATCGATCATTTGTGAACAATGGAGGTCCATCATTAATATACCTGATTAAAAAAGAGAAAGAGAATTGCTTTCAAATAATATTTCAACTCCTATGTAGCATTGAAAAGTAATGGTGGGCCATTCTATACCTGAGTCCGTATAAGAGTGAGTGGCACGACGATGAAGCACTAACTATTATATTACCAACTATCTTGCACGCATTCTTCATTTTCTTCTTCTCTTCCGCTAGCTTCGTTGGTGGTTGATTTTTACCTACAAAGTAGAAGAACTAAGAAATATTAGTTGGTCAATTGCTTTCACCTACACACTAAGAACAAAGAAGCAGTCATTCAATTCGTTTCTTGGAGGCACAATGGAAGAAGTTGCTCGATTCCCACATGCGACTTTGGTAGGCGTCCAATTTGATATTGCATAGTCAAGAGAAATTATTGTAAGTGGGATGAACAAAATAAAAAAGAATAATGGGCAATCAGTTCCTTGTTTATAGCAATTATGAGGTAAATAATCTAGGTTAAGTCCATGAAAACTCATTTTCATACTAATTTAGTTGGAAACCACCTTTGAACTCTGAATGCAGAGAATGTATAGTTAAAGAATGTAGAGAATGCATATATTTGTAATTATTTGTAATTCATGTTAGACAAAACATAGCACCTGTTTTTCTTGGTAGTCCTCTTTTAACCAGTTCTCACACTAATAACTCTTTCTTCCTTGGCAACGAGATATGTTTATTTTCTTGTTCTGAGCATTCAAGATCCTTGTATGAGGATCTTGAATGTAATTGTTTTCTTTCCAAGCTGACCCATACATTTTTTCCCTTTATCCCTTGCTTGGATAGGTTGTAGTTATTTTTATGGATGGTATGGATGGAGGGACACACAGAATACCCATATTATCCCTCCCTAGGTCCATTTATACAGAAGCTTACCAAGTAGCACCGGGTAGAATCAATGCATATAAGGTTTTAAAAAGCAATTCCAATTGCTTATGGGAAGATCCATTCTACCACAAGTCTGTTGATAAAATGATCTCAAATGCTAATTTGGATTTTGTATGAAGAAGAGGTTCAAATAGGTTGACCACGCAACATTCAAGTCACAACGTCATACATAAATAAACATGACCAACCCATACTTATATTATGGGGGTAAGTATATACTATATTCCATGATGTTGTGGTTGGGAAGCCAATTGCTACATCCATTTCTTATTATGTCTAAAGTCAATTTTAGTATAGTAGTGTCTATAGTTATGCATAAACATATTCCTTCTTATTTTTCTGATCTCCCAACCTATCCTATCCAATCTTAGCCTTACTACCCATTCCCATTCTAATGACAATCGATCGCTAAGAGCTAGTTGCAATATAAATGAGATCATTAAAGGAAGGCATGCCCATATAAGAACCCCGAGTTGTGACAAAAAATATATAAACAAAATTCATATAAAGATATTAAGAATAAGCAGGGTCGTGAGAAACTTATTCATGCTAAGCAGGGAAGTGATATAATTTAAAAAAATAAAGGGCAGATTATTTACAGAGGAAATCAGAAATAAATGCATACTTGGAATTGGAAGCCCATATTATGCATTAGTTTAATTGATGTTGCTTACTTGATATTCTTAATCACAATGAGCAGGGGCATCCTCTATGAAGCTCTGCTAGATCATCGAGTTCCTCATCCAACAAACCTTCAACAAATAGTATAGGAGCTTAATCTGAGAGATACAAATGTTGTATACATTAAATAATACATATAATAATTAATACACATACACATACACATACACATACACATACACATATACATATACATATATATATGTAAATACACACACCCACACACCCACACACATATATATTACATTATTACTAATTTATATTTATATATATATTTTACATTATTACTAATATATATATATATATATAACCAAAATATTTTATGAAACATTATGACTATACGTAAAGTCACGTCAAAAGGCTTATATAAGCGAAAAGGACTTATTGTAAATTCATCATCATATTTTTACTTAATAATTAATTCTATTTTTTTAATCTCTCGTGTTCTTTGTTAATCATGTTCTATCTACT
>LPNX010092772.1:2926-44332 GCA_001517045.1 Pseudotsuga menziesii | reverse complement strand
CCCCCCCCCCCCCCTCTGCATATCATCCTACGTCATCATCTTCCCTCTATCGCCAGTCACTACTCATCCCTCCGGTCGATGCTCATTTCCTTGCACATACCACCAGCTCCACCCTTGTCCCGTCGCTCCATGCAGCCACTACCCCTTTCCCCCTCACAGCTCCCACTTCTCCTTGCATCCCCAACTTCTTTCCGCATCCACTTCCCTCTGCATCTCTTTCCACTACTCCACACACTGTTGCCACCCACCACCAGTCCCTATTCCCACGACTGCCTACACTACCATCTCCATGCTTTCTGCATCCTGCTCCCCCCCATCTCCCCCGTCCATCCCTTCCACCACCGCCCCCATTCATGCGTGACCCTTTCTCCACGACCACCAACAATGTTCCAACGGCACCCTTCCGTTGACCTACACCCAAAAAAAATTATTAATAAAAAGTATATAATAATAATATTATTGTTATTACTATTATTAAAAAAATAAAAATAAAATAAAAAAAAAATAATAATAATATTATTATTATTATTAAAAAATAATTTGTGGTGGGTTGGATTCAAATAACCAATAAAATAAGTCAAGGTTCAACGCAGAAAAAATCCCAATCGTTGCTAAGATGGGAGATATCAATGCCAGATTAGACTAATTGGATGAAAAAGTCAACAAGAGACATGCATAACTCAAGGCGAACATCGACATAAACGATAATAAACTAACAGGACTCAAGGCAGGACTAGAGCAAGGCATTAGTGCATTGCAGGCAGAGCAAAAGAAGATGCAATAATCTTTCAACACAATTTTGGCCAGAATATCATCGCCCATTTCATTTCCCCCACCTAGCTATAACCTAGACATCCCCTCCAAATATGCCTAAATCACCATGCCAACTCGACACGACGCCACCCCATGAAGTTCCTTTCCTTAACATTTTGTCGATATCAATTCCCTAAGCACATGGATACCAGATAAGAGTAAAGCTAGAGTTACCCAAATTTGATGGTGAAAATAAATATTCCATTGCCTGGATCAATAAATCCGAGGAATACTTTGATATCCATAGCATACCCTACGACAGTGAGAAGATTAAGTACACCGCCGTACAGTTAGAGGCAAATGCGTACAATTGGTACATGTGGTGGAAGACAACAAATCGAGTCTGGTCCTTTAATTGGAACACTTTTTAAAAATGATATTCTTGAAAGGTTTCAAGGCGTAACCGAGAAATACTTCTTTGCCAAGATCACCAAGTTGCAACAAAAAGGAAGTGTAGATGAGTACACATGTGAATGGGAAGATTTGGCAATTCGAGTTCTAGAACTAACCGATGACCAACGTTTGCAAACATACATACATGGACTAAACTGCACCTTCTGGAAGAGTTAGAATTACATAACACTTCTAGGCAAGACATAATGCAAAAATCATCGAGAACATGTTTAAATGATTCACACAAGGTAGCTTCGACAAAAGCTATTCCAAGAGGAATCCTCCGCAATCAACAAATATATGAACTTCAAGGTATATGCCGTCGCATCTAGGGGAAGGGGAAAAGCATAGTTTAGAAGCCCAGAGGATGAGGGAAGGAAAGTGAAAATATTGTGGGGAAAAATTGGATCCTAAGCACAGATGTTTGCAACGGAGCAACCCCCAAAAATTGTATGCTTGCGAAGCTGAAGAAGAGGAAAAAATCTCATAATGCGAAGAGTCAAGTGAGGAAGACACAAGAACCTAGCATGATTGCCACTCAGAACTAGAAGATGATACAACAGAGATGTCATTAGCCCCATTACAGGGATATCCCAACCACAAACATTGAAGATAAAAGGACATATAAAAAACATCAATGTTTTGATTCTCAAAGATACTGGCAGTACACATAAATTTTTTAATGTTAATCTTGCTAAGATACTTACTCATTTTTTCAATGCTGAACATGAAGGTTATGGTAGCAAACGACAAGACGAACGAAAATGTGGGACGTTTGGTTGGGAATCCAATGGTTGCAAACATTGGGTACTTCCTCCGCTAACAATCAATAACACTTCTTCTAGTTTAATTGGATAGGGAAAAAGTACAAGTTGTACGGTTTCCAACCACCCCAAACTCAATTGGTTACATCACATCAGATGGAAAGGCTAATTTGAAAAGGATCAGCTGCTTACACAATTCAATGTTAAGAGATGGAGTTGCTAACATGTGATGGAGATGACTGCAAACCTTTGGAAATACAAGAGCTAATCCAAAAACATCACAAGATATTCCAAGAGCTTTTGATGGAGCTCCCACCAAACATGAAGATGAAGCATTAAATTCAACTAGAGCTAGGGGCAAAGCCTGTAAATATCAGACCATACAGATATCCCCATCATCACAAAATAGAGATTGAGAGGTTGACCCAAGATTTGTTAAAATGTGGAGTCATTCCAAAGAGGAGAAGCCCTTATGCCGCTCTAGTAGTGTTAGTTCGAAACAAAGATGGGTTCTTCAAGTTGTGCATAGTTATAGAGGACTCAACAAGGTCACAATTAAGAATAAATTCCCTATTTTGTTCATCGATGAGATGATGGATGAACTTCATGGAGCTAAGTACTTCTCGATATTAGACCTGAGATTAGGATATTACCAAATCAGGCTTAGATTAGAAGATGTAGCCAAAAACTGCTTTTCGTACTCATGAGGGCCATTATGAGTTCAAAGTAATGCCCTTTGGGTTAACTAATGCTCCAAACACCTTCCAAGCCGCAATGAATGAACTGTTCCAACCATATTTACAAAAGTTTGTATTAGTATTTTTTGATGATATCCTTGTATATAGCAAAAGATGGAGAGAGCATGTTCGACACTTAGATCAAGTACTAACCATCTTAGAAGAACACCAATTTTTTGCAAAAATGTCAAAATGCACCTTTGGAAAAGAAGTGGACTATCTTGGCCATATACTATCAAAAGAAGGAGTCAAAGTCGATCCCAATATGATCAAGGCAATCACTGAGTGGACCCAACTAGATAATATCTCGAAATTACGAGGGTTTCTAGGCTTAAATGGGTATTATCGAAGATATGCAAAAAAATACACCCATAAGACAACCCCCCTAACAAACTTAGTGAATAAAAATTTATTTCGGTGGAATGACGAGGCAAAAAAATGTTTTGAAGCATTAAAAAATATTATGTCATCAACACCAGTATTAACAACCCCATATTTCACAAAACCCTTTTTAGTTGAGTGTGATGCTTCAGGATTCAGGATAGGAGCAGTCTTGATGCAAGGAGGTGATCCAATAACTTTCGAAAGCTGAAAGCTCAATAAGAGAGAAAGGTTGAAATCCATGCACGATAAGGAAATGCTTTCCATTATACATGCTCTAACAAAACGACGACAATACCTCCTAGGGAGAAAAATCTTGATCAGAACAAACCACAATAGTCTTCAATATCTCCTACAACAACAAACATTGTCAACTCAAACAACAGAAATGGATAGAAAAAATTGCTACATGTGACATGGAGATACTACATAAGTGGGGGAAGGACAATGTAGTTGTTGATTCCCTTTCCCGAAAAGATGAAGAAGTCAAGGCTTATGCAACCTTAGTCGCAGTTCCAGATTGGTTGGACGAAATCCAAGGAGAATATGCCAAGGATCGAGACACCTGCGCCCTAATTAATGATCCTAATCAAGGTCCAAACTTTGAAGGGAGAAATGACATCCTTTGGTATAAAGGAAGAATCTACTTAATCCCTACATCTTGGTTTAAAACCAAGGTGTCGAAAGAATCTCATGATTCCCCAACCCCTAGACATGTAGATTTTTTCAAAATTTACTACAATGCCAGGGAATCCTTCTACTAGAAGGGGATGTATAAAGACATTCAAAAGTACATGGCTGAGTGTGACACCTGTCAAAGAAACAAAAGACAAAATGTCGTGACCCTAGGACTACTCCACTTGCTTCACATTCCAAGCGAGAAGTGGGAGGAAATCTCTATGGATTTTATTGTAGGGTTACCTGTATCCGAAGGCAAGGACACAATTTTCGTGGTAGTGGACTGATTAACAAAATATGGACATTTTATGGGTATTAAGAAAATTGACTTCGCTAAACAAATCACTGAAGTATTTTGTAAAAATATTTACAAATTACATGGATTCCCGAAAATCATCGTTAGTGATAGAGATGCCAAATTCACAAGCATTTTTTGGAAGGAATTCTGCAAACAAATTGAGATTACTCTTAACATGAACTCAACCTATCATCCCCAAACAGATGGTTAGACAAAAGTTGTTAACAAATGTGTGGAATCCTATCTTCGTAGTTTCGTCACTAACAAGCAAAACATATGGTTACATTGGTTACATCTTGACAAATGGTGGTATAACTCCACCTATCATATGTCGGCCAAGATGACACCTTTTCAAGCACTGTATGGTTATGCGCCTCCCAGAAGGAACTCATTCAAGGTGATGCAAAAGTACCTGCAGTAAAAAGTCAACTTGAAGAAAATAAGAAAGTAATGCAAGTACTCAAGGATAATTTAACTATGGCACAAAATCATATGAAACAACAAGCATATCAACATAGAACAGAAAGAGAGTTTGAAGTAGTAGATTGGGTATTTGTAAGACTTCAACCATACAAACAATTGTCACTTAAGCAACAAGGAAAGAATAAAGTATCCCCAATTTTTTGGTCCATACCAAATTATCTGAAAAATTAGCCCAATATCATATGAATTGAAGTTACCTGATATCAGTCGAATTCACAATGTCTTTCATGTTTCAAGCCTCAAAAAAAAGTTGGGTCGACATCAATATGCTCAAATGACACTTCCTACCTTGGATAAAGAATGAAAACTTGTATTAGAACCATAAGCCATCATCAACATCACAGAAAAAAGACTACATTCTCACATCATCAAAGAATATGTTATTAAGTAGAGGAGTTGTCCAGAAAAAGATGCTTCATGGGAAACCGAGAAGTTCATTAAACAACATACATCATTGATCTGCTTTGAAGACAAAACATCTTAAAAGAAGAAGGCAATGTTGTATACATTAAATAAAACATATTATACTAATGATTACTTATTTATATTTATATTTATATATATTTTTACGTTATTACTTTTATATATATATAACCAAAATATTTTATGAAACATTGTCACTATACGTACAATCATGCCAAAAGGCTTATATAAGCCAAACGGACTCATTGTAAATCCATCATCAGATTTTTACTTAATAATTACTTCTATATTTTTTTATCTTTCATATTCTATCATCGTGTTCTATATGCTCCATAAAATTGAATAAAAAAGCAGGTTGCTCCAATGCTAATGTGTTATGGGTATTTGTATATTGAGAAAAGTGAAGCTTCTTGAGGCTCCACGTAGACAAGTGTATCATTGAATCTTTTCCTGCTGCCATAAAACTTTGAAAAATGGAACTTATTTATTGCAAATCTATTTTTATTTATAAAAATTATTGCAAAATATTTTCTTAAGCTACGTGCTGTTGACAGGATAATAACTATTTTTTAAATATTAATATATTTTTAAAATTTTGACCGATAACCTTCAAACAAAAAAAGATCTTATCATTGTTATTATCCAATAAAAATAATAATATGATATTTTAAAATTATGTAAGATATTTTTAGATTTTTAAATATTAAATTTACTTTTGAAAACTATTGGAAATGCCTTTGTAAGAGGTAAAAGGAATTAAAAAAGTAAAAAGTTTGACTTCAAAACGATTGTTACATACCTCGCCTTCAGCAAATATGATAATGACTTTAATATATACTATTAGTTTAATAAAGTTGAACATAGTTATTATTATTATTTTAATGGTTTGATCATATGCTTTGCGCTGCGGGGAGGGCTCAACTGCTTGATTCAAGAGATACTCTATTGAAGCATATTAGGGTTGTTTCAACAACTATTTAAAATACGAATTTTCCAATATATATTTCCAATATATATATATTGAAAGTATTTTTTTTCACTGTATTCAGATGTTTTTCTCAAATATTTTCCATCTGCACTTTATTTCAATAAAGTATTTTTTTTGGCTTAATTTTTTTATAATATAAAGATAATTATTTTACATCAACATCATAATGGGAGTTTTCACAAATTTTTTTATAATATAAAGATAATTATTTTACATCAACATTATAATGGGAGTTTTCACAATTTTTTTTATAATATAAAGATAATTATTTTACATCAACATCATAATGGGAGTTTTCACATCATGATTAATCATGGAGTGTGTTTTGTTTTCTCTATATTATAATAATTTTTTTATAGTTTTTTTAAAATTATTTTCAAACATAATGTGGTAATCCACTTCAGTAAACAAATTTGTTTTTTTTTAAATAATAAAAGCTTTAAAAAATTTGGAGTTCTGAATTTTTTTTGTAACTAGGAGAATTGACAATTAGACCAAGTTAGGGTTGATTTTGGTTTACTACCATTATACCCTTAGATATACCAATACAATTTCACTAGTGGCACATAGGGTTGATCGAGGTTTGAACCCGCAACATCATAAGTAATGCCTTATAATGCACCCTATTGCCAACTAGTCTACACTCTCAAGACCATCGAAATTTACATTTTATATTAAAATATATAACATATAATTTCGAAGAAGTAAGAAGGGCTTCTTAAACAGTAATAGATAAGTAAGAATGGTGGGCCAAAGTTTCGAGAAGAAGAGCTTTAGCCTTAGTAGCCACCATCAAAGGGGAGCTCAAAGAGTTGTTGAAGATCTTCTGATTTATGTCCAACCAAAGTTTCCAGCAGACGTATTTGGGGATAGCCTACCAAATTTGGTTCCACATAGACTTGATTGGTATCACGAGTGGATATCTCGCCTTCCATGTGGAGTAGAAGGTTACAACATTAATTGGTGTTGGAGCTGTTACGTTGAGGCCATGCAATATAAGTTTCTAGACTTCTTGTGCGCATGGACGATTCACAAATAGATGTTCCATTGTTTCGAGTTCATTACGTCACATTGCACATCTATGGGGTCTGTTTATACCTTTTTTTGGTAAGTTTAATCTCCTAAGGGATTTCTTGTGCATTAAAACCCAAAAGAAAAAGTTTAATTTGGGAATTCCAAGAGGATCCCAAACCTTCTTCCAGAAAGACGCTGCTTGAATCAATGCATGATGAGTTTGCAAGGAAGAGAGTCCCTGCGAAGCTGTGTAAATCCCGGTCTTTCCCTAACCCCATTTATGCTTTGCAGGCTGATGGACTGGTGCTGAGGCCATCAACTCATTTATGAGTAGATTCTTTTGCAGGTTTAGTTGTTCTGGAAATCTAGGGAAGGCCCACGACAACCAATTCCCTATAGAGTCCCAAACAGATATGTCATCGAGCTTGTGGATTTTGTGCTGGATGAGCCAAACACGCACATCCTTTGTCTCTTCAGATTTTCTGAGGGGTGGACGACCCATGATACTGTCTTGCCACAATAGAGTGTTATTTCCATTCTCAGGAATGCGATATAGTTTCTCAAACATGTCTCAAAGGAGCTTTCTAAATGAAACTTGTCCTTCGACCACAGAGTTGCAAGTCCACCAGAGCAGCCCCTTGCACTGATGGACTTCCCTGCATTCTTCTTCCATTTTTGTTTGCTGATTTCAAGAAGGGTGTCCACTTCAATTTTTGTTTCCTAGAGCATGAGGATCTCGGGGTTTCAACTTTCAATAGGTATTTGATTGCTTGGGATTTCAATGGATTCCCCAAGCTTATGCAATTCCAATAAAGTAAGCGCATTATTTACTGGGGATGGAGTTAGAACCGCCCTTGAGGGGCCTAGTTCTGGTATTTCTCTCGATGGACATCTCAATGGTGGCTTGAATCCCTTGCATTTTTTGCCTCTCCGCTTCCTCTTCTCTAGTTTCTTTTTTGGATTTCCTCCCTATTCTTTTGAAGGCCTCTCAAAAGTCTCATCCTCATAGGAGCCATAGTTTTCTGGTACTTCTTTCTTGTCATATTCACGTAGGAAGGAGGAGAGGAGTTTCCTAAAGGAGAACTAAGATGGCATGCCTCTATGGTGTCTTTCTCCCCTACCAAGGGAAGGTTTTGATGCTCGTTCTCCTCGTTTGTTTGCTCAGATATCTAGAGGTGTGCTAATAATTTCAAACTGGTTTTTGAAAGCATCTGCCAAAGGAGGGCCTGAGCTCCCTTCGTTTTGGATCGATCCTGATGGGGGAGTGTTAGTCCGCATTGTTGTCCCTTTTTATTTGGATTTGGTGTTTTGTTTTGATAGAGCTGCTATATGTACCTGTGTCCATTGTTCTCCTTTCAATTTCTCCCTATGTTCCTCACCTTTCTTTTTGCAATGCCTTGCAAAATGCCCACAGCCGTGGTAATGTCTGCATTTAAACGAGAGTTGTTCGTAATCCAACTCTTGGATGTGAGACCAGTCTGTCACCGTGAGTTTATAATCCTATGGTAACCCAATTTCCAAATCAACTTCGACACATATTCTTACACATGAGTATTGATCCTTTCTCTCAACTTGATCGATATATTTCCTGAGGGCGTTGTCGATGGATTCTAATGACTTCAGGTTCCAACAATGCAGGGGTAGATGGGGAAGGCACACCTAAACTAGTACAGTTGACGACACATCTTGAGTCGGGTCAAAATTAGGTGTCCATTTATTTAAATGCAGACCCTAAGGGACCATAAAATACAAACCATTCCTGAAGATAAGACTTCTATCTTCAACATTTTTGAAGATGAAAACGAAGAAACCCTTGCCAACAATATGACTTTTGATGCCTTCTGAAACTAGAGGATGCTAGTTCCTCTATACCCACACTTCCACGAATTTAAGGGAGAGACATAAGCCTGTGAACTTCCCAATAAGCCCCCTTTCTACTAGATTCAGTGCAAAGCGACATGATTCCTCTACATGGAGAGCTACCATAGGTATATTGTCTAGTTTCTTGACAAATTTCTGTTGGGAATAAGAAGCATGTCTTTTACTACTGGCTACCACCAACTTCCAGAAAGCCAAAACCTCTGACAGTGGAAGAGGAAAGACATGGGGCCCCCCTCCTGGAGGCATGGTGAAACATGGCGCACCTTAGCACACACATGCAAATCTGCCTTGATGTCATCGCTCATGAGCATGCTCACGCTGTGTATGGAGCTTGCGAGGAGGTCAAAAAAGTCTTCAAGATTTTTTTTTTTCGTTAGAGTTCAGAAGTTCAACAGGCCTTCTTGGCCCTTTCATTTTTTGTACCACATGTTCATACCCCCTTGGGGGAATTGTAATAAATGTACTAGCATGGAAAAATTCTCGTAAAGAACTTGGCTTCCTAAGACTTAGACGCCAATCCGATCATTCCAAAGTGTTTTTTTCCCTTTTCAATTATGCAGTGCTGAATAAGCGATGCAAAAATTTCGAGTTTTTCATCACTCCTCCAAAGTTGGAATGGTCGCCTTGGTGGTTAGGCCTTAGGAGGTTATTAAAGTTCATGTATCAATGTATATAAGCATGCAATGCATCCGTTTTGAGTCGTATAGACATGTGTTAGGTTCCGCTAAGTTTTTGTTCAATTCCGAGAAAAAAATAATTTTTCTTGCAAAATTACGCGAGTTTTTAATGGTTTTAATTAAAAAAAATGTAAAAGACATAAAAACTTGATCCAGAGACGAAATTTAACGCATGGATGCTTGTTTTCACACTCAAGGTATACTCTTTACCTGGCACCCACTTTTCATATGTTTCATACAACTAAAGCATACCGTAAAACATTTTTGCTTAAAGAGATGACAAAAAGGTAAAAAAATGCTAAAATGCAAATGACTAAGTCAAAATTCATGTGGGGACTAAGTCAAAATTCATGTGGGGACATGTTTTTAAAGTAAAAAAAGTGGTTTATGTCTTTTATGATGAAGCAACTTAGGATAAAGTGATAAGCGATCAATTTTGGAGCCATAGGTTTGGGTTTTGTAAAGTTTCCAAGTGGTTTTGTAAAGTTTCCAAGGGGTGGCGATGACATCACCCATGAAGAATGCGCCCAACATATGGACATCGACTTAATCATCTAATAGTGCGATTGGGCGATTTGGTAGCTTAAAAACGTGTTGACAACTACCCAATGGACAGGAAGACTTAATTGGAGTCAGAAGCATGTGATTCAAATCTTTTTAATGATTTGGTAGCTTAAAAACGTGTTGACAACTACCCAATGGACAAGAAGACTTGATTGGAGTCAGAAGCATGTGATTCAAATTTTTTTAATGAAGGTGGCGACTCGCGAGTATATCCAAAAGAGGGACGCGCCCACCATATCATAAATTGCATGGCTCTCACGAAGCACTTAAATCGTGGCATGTTGGCATATCATAATTGGTGGCAACGTGATTGGATTTGGTTTGGTGTGAATCACAAATTGCTAAGATTGAGGATGCACCGTCCCTCTCATGGAGGTGCATATTCTATGTGAATTGGAATGTTGACAAGTTGGGTGAGGAGCGCATATTCTATGTGAATTGGAATGTTGACAAGTTGGGTGAGGAGCACATCTCTTTTAGAGAGGTGCCGTCTCTTCCTTGATATCACATCAATCTAGATCCAGAGATCTCTCCACGAACTCAAGTTAACTCCACTCTATCTTCAATGATGGATACACACTCTTTGGGTTTTCTTTGCTATAAAAACAAGTCTATTCTCCTTCATTTCAGATGAAGTGTGAAACCTATGCTCATGTGTATTTGCTTTGTAATATTTTTTTTGATTAATGAAATAAAGCTTTGTAGGTCCATCTTGTGTCTTTGTCAGTTGGATGTTCATGGTTTCATGTGTTTACCGAGGTAACCGCAAAGTAATATTTTGCATGTTGTCTTTCTTGTCAAGCTTAGCCTAATGAAGGATTAGGATTAATCATATGATTGAATAGTGTTGTTTCATTATTCAATTGAAATATCTAGATCTAAGATTTAAGAATTGTATGCCCATTTGCTTATGAATATGCTCTCTTTATTTTTGGTTTAGAATTTCACTAATATATTGACAAATTTGTGCAAGTGTGAAGGTTCCTACATGGATCTCAGTGGATTCGTAAGGGATCTTGATTACTTGCCTTACCCTCCATCTCGTTCAGAGAAACTTAGTCCATTGCAAAGTTGCAAGCATCTTCAATTGCCCATTTCAAAGAGGGGGATTTCTTCCATCTTCTTCAACTTCAAGTTTAAAATCAATCTTTCGGTTACTTGGGTACTCTCTTTGATTAGATCTACCATTTCAAAAAAAGCTAATGTATTGTTTAGATCTAGTTCATAACAATATTTTTGCTTAGATCCAAAAGTTCCTAAGTTTGATCAGATTTCAAGAGTAGATCTATGCATATGAAGTCTCTTTGCTGCAAGTATTTAAATAGTAGATCTAAAGCTTGCTCTCAAAAGTAGTTTCCTTCGAATATCGAGGTTTAAATCTAGACTCTCACTGCATCATATTGACTTCTCTCAAAAGCAAGGCAAGACCCCAAGGAAAGCTTGCTTTCCTTAGTTAATTTACGTCTTTTTATCATAGTTTTTACTAAGCCACTTTTTTAGAGTTTTTCTATGGATGTTCAAAGAAACTCTTAAAGTGTTTTTGAGCATCTTAAGGATTTAATAGACTGTTGTTTTTGTAGGTTTGGAGATCAAATATAAGTGTTAGTGTTTGATCATTAAAGAAATAATTTTGAACTTTAAAACTTTAATCCATAATTACAGTGCAGATAGATCTCATCAATAATCCAAAGACATAAATAAATCAAACTATAGAACACATGATGTACCCTAGGAAAACCCGCCATTGATTCGAAGGATGAAAAACCAAGAAAACAATATTAGAGTATGATTGATAATCGACAGAGAATGATTACCACACAATAGCATATTGCTTGATGAGAGAGCAGAACAGAGGAGCGATCAAATGGAACATTATATTGGTCTTCACAAGTGCATATCACTTTAATAACAAGCCAAAATCGATTATACAAGAAGGTATCGAATGGTTGCAGGCTTCAGTAATTTGTTAACACTATGAACACTGTTACATCTTCAGCCATGTGCACCCATAGACTTGGTGCTAAGTTGGCGCTTCATAATTATATCCCACACTGAAGATACGTGCCCTCCATTAATTCACTGAGTTTAACTGCCTCTAACTTAGTTGTTAACTGATAGTCACATGCTTAAAAGTAAATCACTCTAGGGGTAGCTAATCCCTAAAGGAGACTTGTAGCACCTATTGACTATCACTATCCATATATCACATAGTATATCCTCTTTACACAGTAAAGTACACCACCTCACAACATGAGGATATTTGTAGAACTTGATATTACTCACAAGACTCAGCTTGATATTACTCACAATTCTACTATCTGGATATTAATCACAAGACTGGAGAATGAATCCTGATGCTATAATCTCAAGAAGAAGGAGGTGCTGGACGGTTTTCAAAGATTTGAGTCATTCAAGACCTTATGGGGCTCCCTTTCTCACTTATAGTCATTTTTTAAACTTTTGTAAGGAGGATCCCAGATAACAAGGACCAAAGCGCGTTTCCTTTATGCATATTGTAACCGCATAATAAAATTTTTCGAGTAGGCTCTTCAGATCCGAATCCCCATACCCTAAGGGGGGATTTGCATCAGTGTCACTTTTCATGGTTTTTCTAATTTTTGTTTAGATTAGTTATTTCTTGCAAATTTGTAGACTTTGATCAATGTATTTTCAATATATATTTATTTGATTGAAAGTAAATGGATACTGACCCATTACTACAGCAGTGTAGTAATTAGACAACCTCTTATTTCAGTTTTCCTTTTATGTTAAAATAAATCTCTTTGATTTCTGATGTACAGTTCATGGACAAGAGCTTGCTTGAGTACTAAATTTGGAAAGAGACTCTTGGGTTTTAACTTTATAATCATACAACCTCGCAATAAAATTATTAAAACTTTACCAAGGATTTGTTGTGTATGCTTTGCACCGCTGTAGTTTGATCGACCAGTTGGATGCATCAAAAGCAATGTGAATGACTAGTTTAAATTATCTTGACTTTCAGTTAAGGTCCCAAAGAGAAAATCCAATGCCTCGATTTAATCCATCGTGGGGAAAGTTCATAGAGGAAACGGGAACCGCTGGATAGTGACCTTGGGATACCGTCGGGATACACCCTCTTTGTTGTAGTGTTGGACACATCCCATAGACTTCGATTCAGCCCACATATTCTTTGCTAGAGCCACATTGGATAAATATTTTGGGCATACTCCTCATAGCATCAGGTATATATGGAGTCTCTTTCCCCCCTTTTTTAATCCACTCATCTCATGATTAAATTAAAACCGACTAAGAACAATTGCAACACATATGCAACACTACAATATTGTGATTCCATTTTCATTGTATCATACAATCATTTGATTCAAGATAATTCATGTGTTAATCAATTATAGTTTATATGTTGTTGTGCTTACATTCATTGTTGCAAATATCTTGTTTCCAGTATTTATTTTCATAAAAAAATCCTAAACAACTTACTCAATCACAAACCACCATGTAAAGCTTAATCAACCTTAGTAACTCAGAGGGTCTACCCCGCTTGGCTTCGTTAGGAGTTTTTCTAAACGGAGGAGTCAAGATCAAGTGACAGTACTTGACTTGAGACTTTACCCCAAGGACACACTTAATGGCTTGAATATTTCTTCCATAACAACCTAACCCCCCACGTGCATGAAAGGCGAAAACACTCCCTACCACTGGAATACTTTTAAGAACTTGGACATTCCTATTGAGTACTCACCCCAAAGTTGCAGATTGAATCAATTCATTAAAAATAAAAAAGAAAGAATATTAAGGGTGTCCCAATGGATGAATTGCTCATGCCAAATAGCCCTCATCAATTAATCTTATTTACCCTCCTAACCTTTTTAACCTATAGTCGCTTGGTTTCAATAAGCATAATGCAAATTGTTAGGAAAGAAATATGAATATTTCTATGGCAAGGAGGCAAGGCCAAAAGTAATAAACAACATTTTATCAACTTGAATACTATGCAAGATGCAGTCAAGAGGGGATGGCTAGTGATATGAGGCCTTGTGATAATGAATCAATCTATGGGTGCCAAAATTACGTGGAGGTTCATTTCAGGGAAAGTAACATGGTGGAAAGAGGTTTTGAGTTGCAAATACTTCAGAATAAATTCTTTAGGAAGTTTAGATGACACCCTAATGAAATAAAATGACACGTCCATTTGGAATATATGCAAGGCCTTGGACCCTCTCATTCAAGATCACCTATCCTAGATACATGGCAATTGAAAACATATAAAAATACACGAAGACAAAATCATGGATTTTTCGTTCCTTGACCCAAGATGTGTCACTTTTTGAAATAAAGGTTGTTTATTGGACAAAGGTATCACAATGCTTTATGATTTATTTGCTTTAAATAAATCAAAGTACGGAAGGTGGGTAGGGTGGAAGCACTTACATCCCTCAGAGGCAATAAATACCAATTACTTACGACCTTGTATCATCTAAAAGGAGCAACACCTATAAACATATCAACTAAAGAATCAAGAGGGTGGAGCCCTACCTCCCTTAGCCACTCCATGAGCCTCGGCTATTCTCGTAAGTTAACTAACAAAGACTAGTCCCATATCTCAGTAATTTGGCAACAAATATGGTGATGGGATTGCCTCTGAACACTACAAGGAGAACACCTTGTAGTGGAGGTTTTTGCAGAACTTGCTTGAAAAATGTAGGTTTTCTTACAATGCACCGACACATTTTATGATATATATATATATAGCTTACCAGTGTGTTTGTAAACAACAACGCACCATTGTGTATTGCCTGTTAGGATTATTAATCCTCCCTTGACCATACTATCTATTAGATTATTTATCCTAACTTAGGAACCTTAAATAATTAATTGGGTCCACTAGTACCATTGGGTCCACTTGGCCTAATGGGGCCACATGTACCAGTCACTAGAGTGTGGGGAAAACTGCTAGAGGTTAACCGCCACTTATTGCATGTGCATGCATCAGTTTGGGCGCATCTTAGACCAATCCCTACATTTTAGGACCCACTGGGAGTCCCAACACCAACCTACTTCAATTAGTTGGAGTTAGTACTAGTCAGTCTTAGTTACCCCCCTGCTACTTTCAGTTAGTTCACAATCAGTTAGCTAGCGCAAGCTTTGCATCGCTAATGCATGGCTTCATGTGGAGTAGGCGCCTTTGCCCACCTACCACACTCAGTTGCACTGAGTTAACTAGCTATCATTGATTGATTGAGTTGTTGGACATCTGGGAGTTGATCTATTGGACTCTGATATTGATTGAGACACCATGAGTTAGATGGTCAGTTAGACATAGTCAGATCCAGTGGATAGATTCGAATTGCCACCTAATGCATTCAAATTCGTTTCCTATTTAAACTATTGTAACATCGAATTTTATTATTGTGAATGATATTGTAAATTCCTGAGCAATACTCATCTGTTTCCTGTGTGGTTTGTTTTGTTCAGTTTGTATCTTCATTCTCCATTTGCTGCAAACATGATTAGCACTATCTGCTTGAAGATCTAAATGGCATTCAAATTCTAATATGGTATCAGAGCCTTGCCAGGCAGGTCTCATGCTTGTTTCTCCCCGTCGAACATTAGAAGCAGCTGGGTTTCCACAGAAGTCCCCTATGATGATTTGCTAGCTCTGGACTTCGATATTGATTGAGACACCATGAGTTAGATGGCAAGTTAGATACAGTTAGATCCCGTAGATAGATTCGAATTGCTACCTAATGCATTCGAATTCTTTTCCTATGTAAACTATTGTAACACAAGATTTTATTATTGTGAATGATACTGTAAATTCCTGAGCAATACTCATTCATTTCCTGTGTGGCTTGTTTTGTTCAGTTTGTATCTTCATTCTCCATTTGCTGCAAACATTATTAGAACTATATGCTTCAAGATCTAAATGGCATTCAAATTCTAATATTGTCGTTGGGTGCACCAATGTAGGGAAATATTAAAAAAAAATTACTCATGATAGTTTAATTTTCAATTTTCATTCCATGTTTTTGAACACGTAAACAAGTATCGGTGCTCACCCTTTGCTTACAACCACCACGCTTGTAGTGATCTATAATGTCATTCCCCTGGTTTGATCACTTTCTCGTGAATTTGATTCGTTTTTGAATTTTAAAATAAAAAAGTGCACATTTCCATTTTTTTCTTGATAGGGAAACCATGCCTCCTTAGGCCGAAAGAAACCAGATAAATAGTTTCTTCCCTCCTTATTTATAATTCTAGTGGATTGAAATATAAAATTCATCTTTGGTTGCCCAAGAGTGGCCATTCAAAGTGGCTATGTAATTTGGTCAGTCAAGAGATTTGTGATTTTTTGGCTGGAGAGGACGATGCTATCCTCGATCTTGTACATTATCCATATGTAGAGATGGATTTTAGAGAATGTAATAACATCATTTTTATTTAGGATGAGCCACCAAATGAGAGAGATATTCATTATCGTTAAGTTTTGATAAATATAGTTACTATTAGGGGAAATTTTGGGTCTAAAATAGGCCTCCAGAAGGGGAAGAAACACGCCACACTACAAATATGCCATGGCATATTAAGTTAAAGGTGTTATCTAGTGAAGGTCAATCTATATTGTCTCATTAATGGTAGTTGACAAAAATGTTGGGTTAGTGTACAGTTAAGAGACGAGGGTTGAAAATATTAATAAAAGGTTTAGAATCTTACGCATACACTATAAATGATAGTGGTAAATTTTTAAATTTTATATTATAATTTATTTAAATTTTTTATCAATGTATTATTACTTTCATATATATATATATATATATATATAATTTAAAACTATATATATATTTTTTAATAAATGGAACTAAAAAAACTAAAATTATAATGAAACAATTATAATTACAATAATATTAAAAATAAACAACCATTATTATTATTTTATATTAAATATTAAGTGTTTTCACGTGTGTATGAGTGTCTACACACATAAAAGATTCATAATTAATATATAAACGATATTAAACTACATAAAATAAAACTAATAATTAATATCTATTATTTATATTATATACTTTTCAATAACTTAATGTTATATATATATATATAGTCTATGTATTATAAATATAAGAAATTATCCAACACTAACATATATTCTTAAAAAAAAAAGAGAGAGACAAATCTTTTGGTATTTTTGCGACAAATCTTTTGGTATTTTTGCAATAACTTTTGCTCTCGAACTCAAAATTGGGTGCTCTTGGTATCATTAGAAAGGTCTTGATGAGAGCTACACTACAAATTTTATGTTTTAAGTTTTTCGAGATTATGCATCTATTTTTCAGGGCGTACATTTTATTATTTATGGAAAAAAACATCTTCTGAAAGATTTCAAAATAGGTTATTCTCCCAGAAATACAAAAATGTTTGTCTCATAAAATTGATGGAGAAAATCAAAAAAATTTAAAAACATAAAAGTTGTAACTGTCATTAAGACCTTTCCAATGATACCAAGAGTGTCCAATTTCAAGTATGGGAGCAAAAACTAACATAAAAATACCAAAAGTTTTATCTCTTTTGTCTTCTTAATTAGGGTACATTTTTTGTCTTAGTAGTTTATTAAAAGAATGTGTTATTTAGTAATACTAAAAATAATAAATAACAAAAATTAGTGTTTCAAGATAACTCCATTTAAAATTAAAATTATTTAATTTTCTTTTTAAAAGATTAATTATATAAATGTTTTTAGTATTTTCAAAGTTATTCCACTATCATTTTAATTAATGTTAGATTTATGTTTTAAAAGATTTGAAACTAGTGATGATATATAATACTCCATATTTATCATTTTAAGTATATTTATTGTATTTCGAGATGAAATTTGTACGATCATAACCGAGGTGAGGTTTATATGGAGTTCGCTATGCTAAAGAAAAATATGGCCAATAAGCATCATTCACTTCTATATTTTCAACTCAACCATAATAGTTGACCAAAGTTATTGAAATTCTATTGGTTTCAGAAATACAACTCGTTCTTAGCACATTTTTTTATAAGGTCCATTTAGACCTCAAATTTGCTCTAATTGGCACATTTTTTGTCTTGTTTAATTCACATGTAATTTATTGTAACATTTTGTTTCAATTATTTGATTATTATTCTCTATTGTTTTGAAAATGTTGATACATATGTTGTGGATGCACCTCCTTAGGATGATGAGGAGATAGATGAGATAGGTGCTCACCATAATTAGCCTCTGGTATATAGACCCCATATACTACACAGGTCAACTGCAGAGTCCAAACCTATCTGGTAGACTGCATATGTCATGTGATGGACGCCTAAGGAGTGGTATCGGTTCGTGGTTGGGAAATTTTACAAGTTCCAAAGTTATCAAAGATATGGGCCACCCTTCCCTACGACATGATGTCAATGATGCATCATGTTGTCATTTCCCTCAACCTCATCTAGAGTTTGAGGGATGGCATTGAGTCATCTTCATCTAGCTAATCTAATGAGGACGATTCTCTTGGACCTAGTGGGCAATATGATTCTCCACCACCTGCTCCTCCACCAAGGCGATCGATATCCCTTCCTTCTCCACTTGATGTGTCTTGAACAATGCCATCATTTGATCCACCACCTCCTTCTCTAATCCACATGTGCCACTAGCACCACCATCGATCGATCCATCACCTCCTCCTCTTGATCCACATGTGTCACCAACATCACTATCCATTGATACACCAACTTCTCCTATTGATCCACATGTGTCACCAACATCATCATCGATCGATCCACCACCTCTTTCTCCTCCTGATAAAGAGATATTATATTTGACATGGCGAGATATGTCTAACTGGCATACGTGTCTTGGCATGTATATTTCACTTGAGATGTATATGTATGGCATGTTTATTGATTTTGATGCAATGCATATAAATTAGATGTATATTGATATGTATATCACTGGCATGTATATTATGTTAATTCCATAGAATGTTGATGATGTTGTTGTTAGCTTTATAAAATGTATGTTTATTGATTTTGATGATATGTATATGTGAAATGTATATTGATATATGTGTGACACGTTTATTAATTTTGATGAGATGTATATCGATATGTATGTAGTTCATTTATATTATTTTTTTGACATATCATGTTGATGTTGTCGTTGTTTGATTTATAAATTGTATATTGATGTATGTGTATATTTGATATGTATATTGAAAGATATATTGATTTATAAGTATATTTAACATGTATATTACTCATGTTGTTGTTTGAATTGTTTAGCTTTAATTTTATGAAATCATATAATTTTAATTGTTAATGTAAATAGTTATAACCATTAATCCAATATAATGTTTAACTCTTCTTCAAGGTGAATTGTTTATTGTCCACGAAGATACAATATATGCATTAAACATGTTTACAAACAATATTAAATCATAAAAGCAATCATAAATATTATTAATTAGTAATTGTTAAAATCAAATTAATTTAATAAATCTTTTGTTAAATTATAGAAATAATTAAACATTTTTATATTAAACATAAACTAGATAAAAAAAATATACTTTCAACTAAAGTAACCAATCGATAATAATTCAAATGATTAATATTACAAATAGTGATAACAACTTGCTTATTAAAACATTAAAACAACCATAAACACATGTCAATGTATTCTAAAATCAATTCTTTGATTACACAATGTTATTTTCATGACAACAATACTAAATTATATTTTATTAATTTTTAAAATCAAATTGTTTTATTAAATCATGAAAATGATTATATATTTTTATATTAAATATAAAAAAAAATTAAAAAATATCTTCAACTAAAGTGATCTAAATGAAAATATTTCATATCATTAATATTACAAACAACGATTACACTAAAACAATCATAAAATGATTTCATTGTTTTTTATAATTAACTTTTTGAGTTAACAAAGTTAAATCATGACAACAAGCCTAAAACATATTTGATTAATTTCTTAAATCAATTTATTTTATCAAATATTTTTGTCAAATCATGAAAATAATTATATATCTTTATATTGAATATAAAAGAAGATAAAAAAAATTTGTTTGGGAACGATATTGTTTTTGGGTTGAGGAGCCCCTTAGGTTTGGTTGATGAATCAAATGGCAAGGTTAATAAACTTAAGCCATGCATCGACATGAGTACTAGTAGCGGATGTTATTCGAAACGTTTAAAGCGAGTGATACATAAAAAACCTAAACCCATTATGTTAGTTGTGGGTGAGGATGTGTGTCTGCATGATATTGTTTTGACCAACAAAAGGATTCTCGTGGGTTGTTTTAGTGGTAGGAACGAATGAAGCAGGGGTTAATACTTGGGATAAGTGTTCTTGGTTGGAGTCTGTGGTGGCAGTTCCAGATGTTTTTGTGTTTCCAAGAGGATGGTTTGCTTTCAAATTCCATAATTCTTCGGATGCAACTAAAAGCTTGGCAAGTTCATGAAAATGGGATAGTGAAGCTTTATTTTTGTAGTGTTTGACACCTCTATTTGACCAGCATATCAGAAGGTATGATAATATTCCTATTTGGGTTAAACTTCCTCACTTGTCGTTTGAATTATGGTCTAAGGATTTTTCCAAGCCGGTCGGGGATTCTCTCGATTCTTTTGTGGAAGTGGACATGTATTATGAACATTCCGGTGTTGTGTATGAGCACGATTTTAGTTAATCTTGAGATGTGCGAGGGTATGGCAGAGGAAATTCTGATTAAATGGGGTAATAAGGTTTATCGTTAGCCCTTGGATTATATGGGGATTCCTTCCGATGCAATTGTTGTTATAAGTATGCTCATGTGATTGTGCAGTGTGATTTGTAATTTAACTGAAAAATTTGGGAAAAAAGCAAGATAAACTATGGAGGGTGAAGGCAGAAAGGCGGTTCCTAAAGTTGATGTTGCTTGTGATGTAGTTTTTTTGGACAAAGAAATTATGGAGGACAAGCAGTTATTTTCTAATGTGCAAATGCATAAGGAATGTGACCTAGAAGGCCTAAGAAAGTATTCTGAAAGGATTAATTCAGGTATGGGCCCTAAGTCCTTAAAACCACTATGCTTTACTCCTGAATTTTTTTATTGAACATGGGCTCAAAATGAATTGTCTGTATTTGGTGGAGTCCATGATTTTTATTTTGGACGAAGGGTTTGATAAGTGTGATTTTAATTCCATGTTGAGGCCTTTGAATGAGGTAAAATCTCTTAAATATTTGAGTATGTGGGGATCAGGGTTTGAATCGCCTATCAAGGAAAAATCCTTATCTAAATCAGAAGGATATTAATTGAGATCTTGTTCAAAATATTTTTCGTCTGGAAATCAAGAGGTTGATAGGCACCCTTTATTCTCTGGAAATGTTAAGTAAAAATATGTTGAAGGGTTCTTGTGTTTTGAAGATTCATTGGGGTAAAGAGGGGTTTGTATTGAGTCAAGTTCAACTTTTTGGGGCAATTAGAGCAAGGGAAGCCCCTATGAAAGTTTCTTAATGTTGGTTTTATCTCTAAACTATTGGGGCTTGGCTAGTTTTGCAAAAAAAAAATAGCTCTCACAAGGTTGGTTGAAGTTCATAAACCATATATCTTATTTTTACAAGAGAGTATGTGTGAGGGTGTTGGTATTGTCATGGAGTTGGAGAACTTGTTTAGGGAGTGAATGTTTGAATATGTGGATGCAAAAGGTAAATCAGGAGGGTTATTACTGGGATGGAAGGTAAACTGTTTCTTTTTTAACAATGTTTGGGTGATAAGTTTTGGTATAGGTATTTCCCTTTACTTAATTAAATTAGGGTTGAATTTTTGGTTTGTTAATATCTATGATCCATACCAAGATGATGAACTTTTTTGGAACAACCTGTTGTTTAAGGGTTGCACTTAGAAGATGAATCTTATTTTGAAAGGGGATTTGAACTTTTATTTGGGAAAAGTAGAGATCTAGGGCCCATCCACTCATGTGGATAAGCTATCTAATTATTTTTCTATGAAAATGGTTGAGCATGGATTACTGGATATTGAACCTTCTGAATTGTTTCCTACTTGGTCTAACAAAAGGGTGGGTCATGATAAAATTTTCAAAATATTAGATATAATTCTTATCTCTGAAGAATTAATGGAGAAGCACTTTAGATTTCGTCAATGGGTGGGTCAAGGTGGAGAATCAAATCACTATCTGGTGATGCTACTAGTCAAGAAGGGTGAAAAAATTCCTCATTGTCCGTTTAAGTTTAATGCTAAGTGGTTAAAAGATGAGAGTTTTGTCTCTTTGTTGAAGGATGCATGGAAGGACTACGGGGAAAATTCCCTGGTTTCTCCCTCTATTAATTTTGTTGAGTACTTGAAAAAGATAAAGGAAGTTTCTATCCAATGGTCTGTGTTAACACTTCGTTTGCAACAGTCGAGTTGTGGGCCTGACAGACTTCGAAAGGGTCCTATTCATTAGAAAATTGTATGAACGCCCTTCGGATTATCAGAGGCACATTTTCCATCATTTTAGATCACCAGATAAAGAAGAGAGATCGATCTACGGTGGTAGATCCCTCCATAGGTGAAGGCATGCAGCAACGAAGATGAGATAGAGAGGCGTCATAAATCAACGATACAGAAGCACAACGAAGAAGATCAATGACAGAAAGTGATTTTGGCCTAAAGACGCGAGGGAATGGTCAAGTTTAGCTTTCGCGAAGCTTGTTAAAATGAGCAAAAAATAAAAGGCCAAGATCATGGCGAAGCCTGATCAATGGCCTGAGACGGTTTCATTGGGAAAACATGCTTGGTAAAAGGAACTTTCCCAAATCGTGAAATAGGTTAAAGGGTAGAAATATCTACGGGTGGAGATGAGAGCATGAGAAGATCTATGGCCACTGTCGATTTCGCACGCGAAACTTGTGCAGATAAAGTCACGATTCTAAAACGCAAAAAGTGGTATCGGCTGCAAATACCGACGGTCACGACAAAGAAGGTAATAAATCTATGGCTATGGCTCTTTTCGTGATTTGAACTAGCGCGGACAACGTTAGGGTCTGAATTCACAAAGAGGTGGTAGGACCCACTCAGATCGGTGGTTGCACGAAAAAGGAGATCTCGATCGACAGGTAATAACACGCCACGGTTCGAAGCTACTCGTAGTATTCAGGAAAGAGAAATTGGCGGCAGAAGTAAAGAAACATGTACGATGGACGTGAAAGGTTCCCCAAATCGGAGGGCTGAGGAGGCCTCAAGGATGCAAGTTTCACATCTAGTGAAGAGATGACAGTGGAGGGGACGTTCATACGCGTAATCTTCCTCCCAGTAGATTGGCTGATTCCCCCAGATGCCGTTTATGGCATATGTACAGGTGAAATCATCCTTGCGGCGGAGCCGTATCACCTAAAGATAGGAGGCCTCTATGTAATCTGGCATGCGTAAGTGAGGAAAGTAACCAATGGATCCACTCTTCACATGGGGCAAGGCCGGCACGACGGGGAAGACCATTTTGTTTCCTACGTCACTAGAGCAAGGGAGCTTGGGAACGTCCACTCCATGCACTTTGCAGAATGGATCAACTACACAAGGTGGCACCCAAAAATATTTCCCACAACAAACGGTAAGGTGCGGCAGCTGATGAAGCGACGTGACTAGATCCACAACAGGTACAGGATCACCCGCCCGCGCCCTCACACATGTCGGCACCAAAGATACTCGATAGCAGAATGTGTAGGAATGTTGATCGGGCATTACAGAATTCAGTCTCAAAGCCTTATGTATATTGCCTTTGAAATGCCGGGAGTGAGCTAACATACTTCCAGAGCCCAAGTTTCTGTTTCATTGCGAATCCATAGAAATTCGAAGGGTTTGGCGATGGCAATCTGGTTTGAAATGCTTGTCCTTCTAGGTGTGCTAATGGTTGGTGAGGAAATTTCCACTCAACCTTTACCTTGGTTTTCCATACCAAGGATGACGCCAGTCATCGGGGCCCAGACTTGAAGAGTTTTGAGAGATACACCCACCTTCAGATACCCTCACCTCCAGTGACGCATTGCCTGGACACTCACTCCCCATAGGTGTTTTTTCAGGAATCCCTCATGCCATCGCTACCTCCAAAGCCTCCACATAAGGAAATAGTCCTGGACTGTGCTATGTAGGAGCATTTATACAAATGGGAGCATCAGGGGTCTAATGCCTGCACAACCCTGTTTGTGAATTCCACTTGCCAAGGGCGATGGGGCTGGTGGAGGTATGCTCCACCTTATTGCCTGTGGGAGAGCCCACCTCACTAGAGGTGAGTAGTACAAGAATGAAAAGCCACCACAAATGCTTGCCTTGGCCAGGAGCAATGCGTCCCTTCTTCTAGACCCCACACCTAACAGTGTTACCCAGAGATGAAGGGGGCGGCGGATGAGGTTGAGCAAGGGAAAGATGAAAACTTCCTTGCTAGTTTGTGCCCATGTAGAAAGCCACATTTGAACACGGTGGAAACACAAAATTGAGATAGAAAAAGGGTGTTATGCTGACTCATCGGGTCGGCTAAGAGGTCCAAGACCCAGTAAATGGTGACTCACCTGAAAACAAACGGAAGGGCGTCGTACTCAGAATCCATAGCAGTAGCTGAGCATGTCAAGATGTTTCCTGGACCGAGTGCACCCACTTGCTTCATAATGTTTATGAATATTTGTAAATCGTGGCGATAGTTCCACTCTCTAAACTGTTAACGTTTGATTGTGATTGGAAACAATTTTTGGGTTTGTTTCGGAGAGTAATCTTAGCACTGAAATAGTATAAATACACTCCCGATATAGGGAAATAGGGGTTGGCTGGGAAAATTTCAAGAGCTGGGGCTCTCAATTGTAATTAGTATCTGGTTTCTGTGTAATGAATAAATTTGCAGAGGAAGGATTGTCTTTCAAGGCAGACATTCCTGTGTTGTTGTTTCTTTCAATATGTAATTTCTTTACGTGAAATGTTCATCATGTTTCCACTTCATTAATTCACTGAGTTTAACTGCCTCTAACTTAGTTGTTAACTGATAGTCACATGCTAAAGTAAATCACTCTAGGGGTAGCTAATCCCTAAAGGAGACTTGTAGCACCTGTTGACTATGACTATCCATACATCACATAGTATATCTCCTTTACACAGTAAAGTACACCACCTCACAACATGAGGATATTTGTAGAACTTGATATTACTCACAAGACTCAGCTTGATATTACTCACAATTCTACTATCTGGATATTAATCACAAGATTGGAGAGTGAATCTTGATGCTGTAATCTCAAGAAGAAGGAGGTGCTGGCCGATTTTCAAAGATTTGAGTCATTCAAGACCTTATGGGGCTCCCTTTCTCACTTATAGTAATTTTTTTTACTTTTGTAAGGCAGATCCCAAATAACAAGGACCAAAGCGCATTTTCTTTATGCATATTGTAACCGCATAATAAAATTTTCTGAGTAGGCTCTTTAGATCCAAATCCCCATCCCCTAAGGGGGGATTTGCGTCAGTGTCACTTTTCATGGTTTTTCTAATTTTTGTTTAGATTAGTTATTTCTTGCAAATTTGTATACTTTGATCAATGTATTTTCAATATATATTTATTTGATTCAAAGTAAATGGATACTGACCCACTACTACGGTAGTGTAGTAATTAGACAACCTCTTATTTCAGTTTTCCTTTTATGTTAAAATAAATCCCCTTGATTTCTGATGTACAGTTCATTGACGGGCTTGCCTGAGTACTAAATTTGGAAAGAGACTCTTGGGTTTTATCTTTATAATCATACAACCTCGCAATAAAATTATTAAAACTTTACCAAGGATCTGTTGTGTATGCTTTGCACCGCTGTAGTTTGATTGACCAGTTGGATGCATCAAAAGCAACATGAGTGACTAGTTTAAATTAGCTTGACTTTCAGTTAACGTCCCAAAGCGAAAATCCAACACCTCGATTTAATCCATTGTGGGGAAAGTTCATATAGGAAGCGAGAACCGTTGGATAGTGACCTTGGGATACCGTCATGATACACCCTCTTTGTTGTAGTGTTGGACACATCCCATAGACTCCGATTCAGCCCACATATTCTTTGCTAGAGCCACATTGGATAAAGATTTTGGGCATACTCCTCGTAGCATCAAGTATATATGGAGTCTCTTTCCCCCTTTTTTTAATCCACTCATCTCATGATTAAATTAAAACTGACTAAGAACAATTGCAACACATCTGCAACACTACAATATTGTGATTCCATTTTCATTGTATCATACAATCATTTGATTCAAGATAATTCATCTGTTAATCGATTATAGTTTATATGTTGTTGTGCTTACATTCATTGTTGCAAATATCTTGTTTCCAGTATTTATTTTCATAAAAAAATCCTAAACAACTTACTCAATCACAAACCACCATGTAAAGCTTAATCAACCTTAGTAACTCATAGGGTCTACCCCGCTTGGCTTCGTTAGGAGTTTTCTTAAACGAAGGAGTCAAGATCAAGTGACAGTACTCGAATTGAGACTTTACCCCAAGGACGCACTTAATGGCTTGAATATTTCTTCCATAACAACCTAACCCCCCAGGTGCATGAAAGGTGAAAACACTCCCTACCACTGGAAAACTTTTAAGAACTTGGGCATTCCTATTGCACTTACTCACCCCAAAGTTTCAGATTGAATCAATTCATTAAAAATAAAAAAGAAAGAATAATAAGGGTGTCCCAATGGATGAATTGCTCATGCCAAGTAGTCCTCATCAATCAATCTTATTTACCCTCCTAAACTTTTCAACCTATAGTCTCTTGGTTTCAATAAGCATAAAGCAAATTCTTAGGAAAGAGATAAGAATATTTTTATGGCAAGGAGGCAAGGCCAAAAGTAATAAACAACATTTTATCAACTTAAATACGATGCAAGATGCAGTCAAGAGGGGATGGCTAGTGATATGAGGCCTTGTGATAATGAATCAATCTATGGGTACCAAAATTACGTGGAGGTTCATTTTAGGGAAAGTAACATGGTGGAAAGAGGTTTTGAGTTGCAAATACTTCAGAATAAATTCTTTTGGAAGTTTAGATGACACCCTACTGAAATAAAATGACACATCCATTTGGAAATTATGCAAGGCCTTGGACCCTCTCATTCAAGATCACCTATCCTAGATACATGGCAATTGAAAACATATAAAAATACACGAAGACAAAATCATGGATTTTTCGTTCCTTGACCCAGGATGTGTCACTTTTTGAAATAAAGGTTGTTTATTGGACAAAGGTATCACAATGCTTTATGATTTATTTGCTTTAAAGAAATCAAAGTAGAGAAGGTGGGTAGGGTGGAAGCACTTGCATCCCTCATAGGCAATAAATACCAATTACTTATGACCTTGTATCATCTAAAAGGAGCAACACCTCTAAACATATCAACTAAAGAATCAAGAGGTTGGAGCCCTACCTCCCTTAGCCACTCCATTAGCCTTGGATATTCTCGTAAGTTAACTAACAAAGACTAGTCCCATATCTCAGTAATTTGGCAACAAATATGGTGATGGGATTGCCTCTGAACACTACAAGGAGAACACCTTGTAGTGGAGGTTTTTGCAAAACTTGCTTGAAAAATGTACGTTTTCTTCATTTATAGTGTAGGTTGTTAGTGGAGGCAAGCGATTGGAGGTTTTTGCGAATGTTTTTATATCGAAACGCCTTAATCACAAAGACACATCGATTCTCTTTATAACATAACACATTGATGTGTAAATTATAATGCACACTGATGACCTTTAATATTGCAAAAGGCTAAAACATCATTTTTATTTTAGAAATTGCACATCAATGCTTTGCGAGACAAAAAGAGCACTCGTGAGAAGGATGAACCACGTGTGGGTACAAGAAGTGGTTATTTAATAAAGATTAAATTTAAAATCCATTGAAAATTCCCTAAGCGTTGTGCACAAAACTATAACAACACCAATGCGTATAATACATAGGTGCACTACTAAACATAATAGTACTAACAACTATATTTTTTACATTTATACCCAGATATCTCTAGTGCGTGACAGACTTAAACACACATAAGCGTGTCTCTTTTTACAATGCACCGACACATTTTATGATATATATATATATATATATATATATATAGCTTACCAGTGTGCTTGTAAACAACAACGCACCTTTGTGTATTGCCTGTTAGGATTATTAATCCTCCCTTGACCATACTATCTATTAGCTTATTTATCCTATCTTAGGAACCTTAATTAATTAATTGGGTCCACTAGTACCATTGGGTCCACTTGGCCTAATGGGGTCACATGTACCAGTCACTAGAGTGTGGGGAACATTGCTAGAGGTTAACCGCCACTTACTGGATGTGCATGCATCAGTTTGGGCGCATCCTAGACCAATCCCTACATTTTAGGACCCACTGGGTGTCTCGACACCAACCTACTTCAGTTAGTTGGAGTTAGTACTATTCAGTCTTAGTTATCCCCCTGTTACTTTCAGTTAGCTAGCGCAAGCTTTGCATGGCTTCATGTGGAGTAGGCACCTTTGCCCACCTACCACACTCAGTTGCACTGAGTTAACTAGCTATCACTGATTGATTGAGTTGTTGGACATCTGGGAGTTGATCTATTGGACTCCGATATTGATTGAGACACCATGAGTTAGATGGCCAGTTAAATACAGTCAGATCCAATGGATAGATTCGAATTGCCACCTAATGCATTCAAATTCTTTTCCTATGTAAACTATTGTAACACCAAATTTTATTATTCTGAATGATACTGTAAATTCCTGAGCAATACTCATCCATTTCCTGTGTGGTTTGTTTTGTTCAGTTTGTATCTTCATTCTCCATTTGTTGCAAAAATTATTAGAACTATCTGCTTGAAGATTTAAATGGCATTCAAATTCTTATATGGTATCAGAGCCTTGTTAGGCAGATCTCATGCTTGTTTCTCCCCATCGAACATTATAAGCAGCTGGGTTTCCATAGAAGTCCCCTATGATGATTTTCTAGTTCTGGATTTATTCAGAGTAGCGAAGAGGGCATGACGGATCCTGAAAATATGTTCATGTTGAGAGGAAAAGCATGATTCTAACATAGTTCGAATATTTTTAGTTTTGCAGTGATATTTTACAGGTTCAACTTCATATGGATTCGATATTATCAGTTCCTCTTCTTACTCCATCCACAAAATATTCAGAATGGAAGTTGAAGATGACTGCATATTTGAAGAGACAAGGTATCTATGAGGTATCTATTGGACTTGGAAAAGAGTCTTATAAATATGAGAATGAATGGATAAATGACAGTGATAGAGATTTTGGAACAATAGGCATGGCTTTTTGGAAGTCTCCAAGCTTGCGCTACCTTATTGAGTTTGCAGAATACCCAAAGGATCTTTGGACAGAATTGGATAGAACCTTTGGGAAGCACAACGAGGATATTTATAGCAATTTGGGGAGCACATTCAGAACCACAAAAGTTTTTTACTCAAAAGTATCAACCTCTACTCTCTTTGATGAAGAAGAAGCAGAATCTTCCTCACAGTCAATTCGAATTGAAGAAAGTCTCCTTGGAGTGACTCCTTCTCCTGTTGCTTTGGAAGTGTATGAGATATTTGACATTTCATCTCCTTACATGGATGATACAGAAGAATACATTCAAATCTCTTTTGTTGAATAAAATCTCTCCTTCCATTCTATGCAAAAATTCTCCAATGATTCTTCTATTATAAATTATGTGCATAGTTTACCAGTGATTTCTCTAGGAAAGGGTGAGGAATTTGATTTCTCTGTCTCTAATGATGTTGCTGGTGTGCAGATAAGTAATTATTTGGATATTTTGGAAATAATATCAGATTGTAGGAGTGAGCCATTCACTCTCATTGATCTAGAGCTTCCAACAAATTCCTACATGATTGCATGCACTGATACTCAGGGTTTTGAAGAAAGGGAAAACTGTGCATCTACCATCTCGGTGAAGCATACTTTTGAATCTGATATGGAATTTATTGGATCTGATATGATCTTATTTGGATATGATATGATATTACTTGGTTCTAGGGTTCAAGAGCTTTCAGTACTTCTTGTATTTGTTCTCATCACTTTTGGTGTGAATAAACAAATACCAAAAATCTCTTTCAAAGGTTTTGAAGAAGGAGAAAACTGTGCATCTACCAGCTCGGTGGAGCACACTCTTGGATCGGATATGGAATTTATTGGATCTGATATGATATTATTTGGATCTGATATGATATTACTTGGTTCTAGGGTTCAAGAGCTTTCAGTACCGCTTGTAGCTGTTCTCGTCAATTTTGGTGTGAAGAAACAAGTACCAAAAATCTCTCTCAAAATTTCTGCTGGGGATTTGATGTCAGTTTTCTCTCATGAGTTTGCTGATATTATATTTTGTAAATATTTGGATATTTTGGAAATAATTTCAGGTTTTATGAATGATCCATTCACTCTCATTGATCTTGAGCTTCCAGCAAATTTCTACATGATTGCATGCACCAATATTCAAAATTTTGAAGAAGGAGAAAATTGTGCATCTACCATCTCGGTGGAGCAAACTCTTGGATATGATATGAACTTTATTGGATATGATATGATCTTATTTATATATAATATGATATTTCTTGGTTCAAGATTTTAGGTTCATGAGCTTTCAGTACTGCCTGTAGTTGGTTTCATCAATTTTGGTGTGACAAATCAAGTACTGCAAGTCTCCTTCAAAATTGCTGCTGGGGATTTGATTTCACTTCACAGTTTTGGATATGATATGAACCTATTTGGATCTGATTTATTTTATTATCTGATAATATTTGGTTCAGGTTTTAAGATTCAAGAGCTTCAGTATTGCTTCTAACAGGTTTCATCAATTTTGGTGTGACAAATCAAGCACCGCAAGTCTCCTTCAATTTTGATGTTGAGGATTCGATGTTAGTTTTCTCTTATGAGTTTTCTGATATTAGATTTTGTGAAATATTGGTTATTGTTGAAGATATATCAGATTATGGAGGTCAAGCATTCGCTCTCCATAGTCCCAGGGATTCTCTACCTACTTTCTTAATCACATGCTCATCTCCTCACAGAACTAGTAAAGTTGAGGACATTCTGCATTCGCCTGGACACTTGCTCCTAACACTTGGGGCTGATTTTACCACTCATGGTTTTATGTTCAAGTCTAACATATAACATATTCTTGGGTGTTCCTCACATGGTTCGAATTCTCAAGCACCTTTGCTCTCTCATCAGTTGATTTCAGCTGCTCTACATGGGTCCATATTTCATCCTACAACTGTCTATATTCCTGATTCAATTGATAACATTATTATTCTTCCAAAGAGGAAGATTAATCCAGACATAAGCACTTTGTTTGGATTCATGGGTTCACCTGCACAGAAGAACCAAGATACTACTGTAAATAACAGCATAAATTTTCACAAGTTTTTTCAAAATTTGTATTTCTGCTTATTTTGAGGGGGTTTTTCCCATGAGGTTTTCCGCTGTTTCCTAGGTTGTATTAAGCAACATTATGTCTTTTATATTGTATTTGGGTGACCTATGGTCTTGTTACCAGGGCCCAAAGTTGTCCAAGTTAGGATTCAGGGGGGTGTTAGGATTATTAATCCTCCCTTGACCATACTGTCTATTAGATTATTTAGCCTAACTTAGGAACCTTAATTAATTAATTGGGTCCACTAGTGCCATTGGGTCCACTTTTCCTAACGGGGCCACATGTACCAGTCACTAGAGTGTGGGAACACTGCTAGAGGTTAACTGCCACTTACTACATGTGCATGCATCAGTTTGGGCGCCTCCTAGACCAATCCCTACATTTTAGGAGCCACTGGGAGTCTCGACACCAACCTACTTCAATTAGTTGGAGTTAGTACTAGTCCGTCTTAGCTAGCCCCCAGTTACTTTTAGTTAGTTCACAATCAGTTAGCTAGCGCAATATTTGCATGGCTAATTCATGGCTTCATGTGGAGTAGGCGCCTTTGCCCACCTACCACACTCAGTTGCACTGAGTTAACTAGTTATCATTGATTGATTGAGTTGTTGGACATCTGGGAGTTAATCTATTGGACTTCGATATTTATTGAGACACCATGAGTTAGATGGTAAGTTAGATACAGTCAGATCCAGTGGATAGATTTGAATTGCTACCTAATGCATTCGAATTCTTTTCCTATGTAAACTATTGTAACACAATATTTTATTATTGTGAATGATACTGCAAATTCTTGAGTAATACTCATCCATTTCCTGCGTGGTTTGTTTTGTTCAGTTTGTATCTTCATTCTCCATTTGCTGCAAACATTATTAGAACTATATGCTTGAAGATCTAAATGGCATTCAAATTCTAATATTGTCATTGGGTACACCAATGTAGAAAAATATTTAAAAAAATATTACTCATGATAGTTTAATTTTCAACTTTCATTCCATGTTTCTGAACACCCAAACAAGTATCGGTGCTCACCCTTTGCTTACAACCACCGCACTTGTAGTGCTCTATAATGTCATTCCCTTGGTTTGATCACTTTCTCGTGAATTTGATTCGTTTTTTTAATTTTAAAATAAAAAAGTGTACATTTCCATTTTTTTCTTGATAGGGAAACCATGCCTCCTTAGGCCGAAAGAAACCAGATAAACTGTTTCTTCCCTCCTTATTTATAATTCTAGTGGATTGAAATATAAAATTCATCTTTAGTTTGCTATTTTTTTCATTTAAAAAAAAATCCGCACATGTGATTTAAGCGTTCAACTTGCATTATACTGCGTCGATGTGTTCTATTAATTTATAGGTATCACCAAGCTGGCGTGTTCTATTAGTTTCAAGATAGAACTGCACCAGTGTGTCCTAAGAGAAACACACCAATACCTAAACATAAAAAACAAAACCTAGTTGATGTGCTAAGTCCTATATAATGTATTGTTGCATTCAAGTAGAAATAAAAAAACTCCACGTTGTGTCCATTTCTCTAAAATGCAAACAACACAACACCAACTGAAACATACAACAAAAATTCACCGATGCATTCTGTCCCATATGCCGCATTATGACCAGTGCGTTCTTAAAAACAATGCACTACCAACAAAACAAAAAAGAAAACCTTTTCGACGCGTTAAAAAACACAACGCATGGCGAAAAATCTAAATAAAAACAAAAACACATCGATGCGTTCCATCCAACATAAAAAATCATTATCAATGCGGTATATAACACAAAATATTGACACCTTATAATGCATTTCCATGGTGTTTTTATAAGAACATTGCATCGACACCTAAAAAATAAAAGAATGAAAAGTTCTTAATGTGTTAATCCCATTATAATGCACCGTTGTAAATAAAAAAAACTAAATGGTGCATGCATGCATCAATAATACACTAGTAACAATATGTTATGTAACACAAAACACATCTCTGTTGTAAACATAGAATAAAAAAACATCATCGGTGCATTACGACCCATATGATGCACTAGGACCAATTCGTTTTTAAACAATGCACCACCTATAAAACAAAAAAAATGCGTTAAAAAATGCAACGCAACACCACAACCAAATTAGAACAAAAACAAACTGGTGCATTCCATCCCACATAACACACCATTATTGGTGTGTTACAAAGAACAATGCACCACTACCTCAAAAAGTAGACATAATACCGAAATCGACGCATTGTATAATGCAACACACCACCTTATTAAAAATAAGAGTAAAAAACCTTACCAGTGCGTTGATTTGTTTGTAATGCACTGTTATAGATGCAATTCAAGACTAAACACACCTATTAGCATAGCAACATAGGCTAAAGTTGCAATTTTTGATTTGTATAAAAATTGTTGTACCGGTGCTTGCCATGATACAAATAACATTGATGCACAATAAAACATGGAGCACTATAACAATTATGATGCTTATTTGCAAAAACAAATTAGTTTTAGTAACTGGTAAATACAAAAAATGATTATATATAAGTGTTTTTGTGTCATAGTTTCGATTTTTTTTTATCTTTCTCTCTCTATATGTGTTCTTAAGAAGAACTTTATGTGAATTAGAGACGATGACGAAGTGCGCAATAATAACAATAGACCGACACATACACCTTTGTGCGTCTATTGGAGGCTAGATCGAGGGAGAGGGAGATGCTTCCTCATCCTATTATGGGTCACACACGTACCCTTCTGGGGATTGTTGTCCTCCTCAAGATTTATGAGGAGGATAAATCCCTCGAGGATAATTTTCTTTTTTATAGGAGTTGATTCATTGTTGGGATCACGGTAAGCATGCTTTTAGGGATGGTCTTGATTTGTGGTATTAATCCATAGAGGAGAATGTTTGTTTCATCAATGGGTTATCTAGGAGGAGGGAGTATTGGCTTGAGTTCCTAGTTTTGCAGCCTGATGTTACAAGAGAGAACCAACTAATGTATGTGCAAAGGTATGTCAGCCTTGATATTGCACACGCTACGTAGTTGCAGGTTTCTGGCGGCTAGTTATAGTTACATGCATTTGGTGCTAAGGATGTTAGGTGCCTATCTCTTATTCTCAGGGCACTGACACACTCCACCTCTAATGCGAAGCGCATAAGTTGCTCATCGATGTACTATATATATAGTTTAGTACAAAGTTCCCGACTGATTATGTGGTCAATGATATTTTTGATATAATTTTGGTTTACTCTATATTGTTGTTGCTCAATTTTTTATGGCATGGGATTATTTTCTTTTTCTTAAGAGCTATTTATGCTATTTTTTGGGAGGTTTCATGCCACTCAACCTACATTACCCTACGATCTCTCTCCTAGGCCTATGACCGATGCATGTATGCGAACGTGGGGGAAATTGTTGCCCAAGAGTGGCCATTCAAAGTGGCTATGTAATTTGTTCAGTTAAGAGATTTGTGATTTTTTGGTTGGAGAGGACGGTGCTATCCTCGATCTTGTACATTATCCATATGTAGAGATGGATTTTAGAGAATGTCATAACATCATTTTTATTTAGGACGAGCCACCAAATGAGAGAGATATTCATTATCGTTATGTTTTGATAAATATAGTTACTATTAGGGGAAATTTTGGGTCTAAAAAGGGCCTCCAAAAGGGGAAGAAACAAGCCACACTACAAATATGCCATGGCATACTAAGTTAAAGGTGTTATCTAGTGAAGGTCAATCTATATTGTCTCATTAATGGTGGTTGACAAGAATGTTGGGTTAGTGTAGAGTTAAGAGAGGAGGGTTGAAAATATTAATAAAAGGTTTAGAATCTTGTGCATACACTATAAATGATAGTGGTAAATTTTTAAATTTTATATTATAATTTATTTAAATTTTTTTATCAATGTATTATTACTTTCATATATATATATATATATATATAATTTAAAACTATATATATATTTTAATAGACGGAACTAAAAAAACTAAAATTATAATGAAACAAATATAATTACAATAATATTAAAAATAAACAACCATTATTATTATTTTATATTAAATATTAAGTGTTTTCACGTGTGTATGAGTGTCTACACACATAAAAGATTCATAATTAATATATAAACGATATTAAACTACATAAAATAAAACTAATAATTAATATCTATTATTTATATTATATGCTTTTCAATAACTTAATGTTATATATATAGTCTACAGACTATATATATATATATATATATATATATGAAATTATCCAACACCAACATATATTCTAAAAAAAGAAAAAGAGAAAGAGACAAATCTTTTGGTATTTTTGCAATAACTTTTGCTCTCGAACTCAGAATTGTGTGCTCTTGGTATCATTGGAAAGGTCTTGATGAGAGCTACACTACAAATTTTATGTTTTTAGTTTTTCGAGATTATGTATCAATTTTTCAGGGCGTACATTTTAGTATTTATGGGAAAAAACATCTTTTGAAAGATTCTTAGAATCTTTCAAAATAGGTTATTCTCCCAAAAATACTAAAATGTTTGTCTCATAAAATTGATGGAGAATATCAAAAAAATTAAAAAGATAAAAGTTGTAGCTCTCATTAAGACCTTTCCAATGATACCAAGAGTGTCCAATTTCAAGTCCGGAAGCAAAAACTAACATAAAAATACCAAAAGTTTTATCTCTTATGTCTTCTTAATTAGGGTACATTTTTTGTCTTCGTAGTTTATTAAAAGAAGGTGTTATTTAGTAATATTAAAAATAATAAATTAAAAAAATTAGTGTTTCAAGATAACTCCATTTAAAATTAATATTATTTAATTTTCTTTTTAAAAGATTAATTATATAAATGTTTTTAGTATTTTCAAAGTTATTCCACTATCATTTTAATTAATGTTAGATTTATGTTTTAAAAGATTTGAAAGTAGTGATGATATATAATACTCCATATTTATCATTTTAAGTATATTTATCGTATTTCGAGATGAAGTTTGTACGATCATAACCAAGGTGAGGTTTATATGGAGTTAGCTATGCTAAAGAAAAATATGGCCCATAAGCATCATTCACTTCTATATTTTCAACTCAACCATAATAGTTGACCAAAGTTATTGAAATTCTATTGGTTTCAGAAATACAACTCGTTCGTAGCACATTTTTTTTATAAGGTCGATTTAGACCTCAAATTTGCTCTAATTGGCACCTTTTTTGTCTTGTTTAATTCACATGTAATTTATTGTAACATTTTGTTTCAATTATTTGATTATTATTCTCTATTGTTTTGAAAATGTTGATACATATGTTGTGGATGCACCTCCCTAGGATGATAAGGAGACAGATGAGATAGGTGCTCACCATAATTAGCCTATGGTATATAGACCCCATATGATACACAGGTCAACTACAGAGTCCAAACCGATGTGGTAGACTGCATATGTCATGTGATGGACACCTAAGGAGTGGTATCGGTCTGTGGTTGGGAAATTTTACAAGTTCCAAAGTTATCAAAGATATGGGCCACCCTTCCCTACGGCATGATGTCAATGATGCATCATGTTGTCATTTCCCTCAACCTCATCTAGAGTTTGAGGGATGGCATTGAGTCATCTTCATCTAGCTAATCTAATGAGGATGATTCTCTTGGACCTAGTGGGCAATATGATTCTCCACCACCTGCTCCTCCACCAAGGTGATTGATATCCCTTCCTTCTCCACTTGATGTGTCATGAGAAATGCCATCATTTGATCAACCACCTCATTCTCTAATCCACATGTGTCACTAGCATCACCATTGATCGATCCATCACCTCCTCCTCTTGATCCACATGTGTCACCAACATCAATATCCACTGATACACCAACTCCTCCTATTGATCCACATGTGTCACCAACATCATCATCGATCGATCCACCACCTCTTTCTCCTCCTGATTAAGAGATATTATATTTGACATGGCGAGATATGTCTACTTGGCATACGTGTCTTGGCATGTATATTTCACTTGAGATGTATATGTATGGCATGTTTATTGATTTTGATGTGATGTATATAAATTAGATGTATATTGATATGTATATCACTCACATGTATATTATGTTAATTCCATAGAATGTTGATGATGTTGTTGTTAGCTTTATAAAATGTACGTTTATTGATTTTGATGATATGTATATGTGAAATGTATATTGATATAGGTGTGACATGTTTATTAATTTTGATGAGATGTATATCGATATGTATGTCGTTCATCTATATTATTTTTTTGACATATCATGTTGATGTTGTCGTTGTTTGATTTATAAATTGTATATTGATGTATGTGTATATTTGATATGTATATTGAAAGATATATTGATTTATGAGTATATTTAACATGTATATTACTCATGTTGTTGTTTGAATTGTTTAACTTTAGTTTTATGAAATCATATAATTTTAATTGTTATTGTAAATAGTTATAACCATTAATCCAATATAATGTTTAACTCTTCTTCAAGGTGAATTGTTTATTATTCAGGAAGATAAAACATATGGATTAAACATGTTTACAAACAATATTAAATCATGAAAACAATCATAAATATTATTAATTAGTAGTTGTTAAAATCAAGTTAATTTAATAAATCTTTTGTTAAATAATTAAACATTTTTATATTAAATATAAACTAGATAAAAAAAATACTTTCAACTAAAGTGACCAATCGATAATAATTCAAATTATTAATATTACAAATAGTGATAACAACTTGCTTATTAAAACATTAAAACAACCATAAACACATGTCAATGTATTCTAAAATTAATTCTTTGATTAAACAATGTTATTTTCATGACAACAACTAAATTATATTTTATTATTTTTTAAAATCAAATTGTTTTATTAAATCATGAAAATGATTATATATTTTTATATTAAATAAAAAGGAAAATTAAAAAATATCTTCAACTAAAGTGAACAAAATGAAAATATTTCATATCATTAATATTACAAACAACGATTACACTAAAACAATCATAAAATGATTTCATTGTTTTTTATAATTAACTCTTTGAGTTAACAAAGTTAAATCATGACAACAAGCCTAAAACATATTTTATTAATTCCTTAAATCAATTTATTTTATCAAATATTTTTGTCAAATCATGAAAATAATTATATATCTTTATATTGAATATAAAAGAAGATAAAAAAATCTGTTTGGCAATGATATTGTTTTTGGGTTGAGGAGCCGCTTATGTTTGGTTGATGAATCAAATGGCAGGGTTAATAAAGTTAAGCCATGCATCGACATGAGTACTGGTAGCGGAGGTTCTTCGAAACGTTTAAAGCGAGTGATACATAAAAAACCTAAACCCCTTATGTTAGTTGTGGGTGAGGATGTGTGTTTGAATGATATTGTTTTGACCAACAAAAGGATTCTCGTGGGTTGTTTTAGCGGTAGGGACGAATGAAGCGGGGGGTAATACTTGGGATAAGTGTTCTTGGTTGGAGTTTGTGGTGGCGGTTCCAGATGTTTTTGTGTTTCCAAGAGGATGGTTTGCTTTCAAATTCCATAATTCTTCGGATGCAACTAAAAGCTTGGCAAGTTCATGAAAATATGATAGTGAAGCTTTATTTTTGAAGCATTGGACACCTCTATTTGACCAGCATATCGAAAGGTATGATAATATTCCTATTTGGGTTAAACTTCCTCACTTGTCGTTTGAATTATGGTCTAAGGATTTTTTCAAGCTGGTTGGGGATTCTCTTGGTTCTTTTGTGGAAGTGGACATGTCTTATGAACGTTCCGGTGTTGTGTATGACCAAGATTTTAGTTAATCTTGACATGCGCGAGGGTATGGCAGAGGAAATTCTGATTAAATGGGGTAATAAGGTTTATCGTTAGCCCTTGGATTATATGGGGATTCCTTCCGATGCAATCGTTGTTATAAGTATACTCATGTGATTGTGTAGTGTGATTTGTAATTTAAGTGAAAATTTTGAGAAAAAAAGCAAGATAAACTATGGAGGGTGAAGGCAGAAAGGCGGTTCCTAAAGTTGATGTTGCTTGTGATGTAGTTTTTTTGGATGAAGGAATTAGGGAGGACAAGCAGTTGTTATATAGCTGAATGGCACCTCTCCGTCCGAGTGCTGATATCCCTCATGTCGGCACACAAAAGGACACTTATGGATAGAGGTTTGCCCATTTCCACTATACCTTGGCTCATCAGGAAATACATTGCCTATATGCCCAGCTGATTACTTTGCCATTTTATGATTTTGAGTTGCATACGCGACTATCTCTATTGACATGTCGCGCATCATGCGTGGGTCTCATGTTTAGCAGGTCGCGCATACTTGTATGCGCGGGTTGCCCTTGTACAGAGTCGCGTATCATACGCGGGTTGCCTTACTACAGACCCGCGTATTCCTTCCTCAAAATTAATATTTAAAAACACGAGTTAATGGGAGATTTGTTTACTCATTTATCTTAATCCCATTAACTGCTATAACCTCCCTAACCTTCGAGAACTGCCTCATTTCCTTCAGATAAATAGAGGCCTTGGGGAGGGTGTTAGGGGTCATACTTGGAGAGCAAAGTTATGCTGGTGGATTGTCTACAGAATCTTTGGAGCAGAGAAACTCAGAGTCCTTTGGTGACAGAGGAGTCCCTTGTTTAGACATTGGGTTTTAACCTAAACTCCCTCTATTATTGTTAATAAAGCAGAGAACTTCTTCCATATTGTGTTTCATGTGTTGTAGATTGGTAAATGTTTACATTTCATTATAATATATGATTTGCCTAACCTGCATCTTTATATATGAATCATATTATATTTGGAAGAATCTTTGTTAACAGGTGAAGGAGGAACTATCCTGGAGACTTGGGAAGAAGAACAAAGGAGGAAGAAGATAGCTTGGATCAACCTTCGTTTAATACAAGTAAGTCCTGCTACTTTCCTATTTCCTATTTTGTACTTTCATAAGTCAAATTGTCTGCAAGTGATTAGAGTATGTTGGTAACCCCCAGACCTAGGTTATTAGGTGAATTATCCATTACAACAGAACTGGCGACTCCGCTGGGGATGCCAAGTCTGCTTTAGGTCTTTTTCTGTTATCCTGGCCAGTGATTGCTCGAGGTTTTGTTTGTGATCTTTTGTCCTGCTTTCTTACATACTTACAGCATTTGAAAGTCTTGGTTTTTCTCTGTTTTCTGAGAAATTTTTATACCCATGCGCAGGTTGTCTGTCTAGACAGTCGCGTATGCCGAGTTGAATTCGCGGGTTGTCATATAGAACAGTCGCGTATCATTCGCGACCTGCTCTACTACACAGTCGCGTATGCTCCTGAAAACTGTGATTTTTGTGTTGAAGTTTGCTTGTTCTTTGGCCTTCTATAAGTCCTATTTTCGGTTAAGACTTTCTTTAAGAGTGTTGTACAGTTGTCTGAGTATATCAGGTGATCACATATTAGTGCTTTTCGAAGCCCTTGGGTTCTTTTTACTTGTTTTTATTTACTGTCTGCATCTTGAAGCTTTCTGGCCTGTTTGGGTTGTTGGTGTGAGTGCCTGAGTCTAGATCAGTGATCAGGGTCTTAGACTCTGTCTGTCCAGTCTGATTTCGGTCAGTTATTGGTTTGCACCTGCTTGTTTAAAAGTTTGCAGTGATTTCTTAATTATTGTTTACACCCAAGTTGAGGTCTTAGTCTGCTTTCTTGCTGGCTTTTGGTCCTGTATGCCTGTTAGTTTCAGTTTGTGTCTTTCTACAGTCTATAAGTGTCAAGTTTACTCAAGCTTTGCATTTACTCATGCACAGTAGTTTTTTGAGCATTTTTTAAAATGAAAAACAAAACATAATTATCTTTTGCATTGTAATTCT
>LPNX010092733.1:0-11382 GCA_001517045.1 Pseudotsuga menziesii | reverse complement strand
TCATATGGATGTTGTTGATTTCCCTTAAACTTTTTCACAAATGTTATGCTATAAATTTGAATTCTTATTGATATTTGAAAACTTTATATATTTCAATATTTAATTGTAATTAATAAAATGGGCACAAAATAAAAAACAAAAATGGAATATTTGACTATTAACAATTGAAATTAACATTCTTAATTAATAGTGGACAAAAAATGGGATGCAAAACAAAATGCAAAATGGATGCCAATTTGGACAAAAAAAGGGACACAAAAGTGGATGCAAGATTAGACTCAACACTAGATGCAAAACTGGATGTAAAATGAGACAAAAAAGTGCACATCGCATTAGACACAAAAGTGTATGAAAAAAGGGACTCAACAATAGGCACAAATTTGGGCTCAAAACTAGGTTCCAAACTAGATGGGATACTAGGCCCAAAATCGGGTGCAACACAGTTCTCAACAGTAAACACAAAACTGGATTCCTAACTAGACGTAAAATTGGGCGCTAAATTGGGAACAAAACTAGATGTAACATTGGGTGTAAAACCAAGTGCAACATTGGGCACAAAACTGGATGTAAGACTAGGGACAAAACTGGACGCAAAAAAATATGTAAAACAAGTCTCAAAATTGGATGCAAGATGGGATGCAACATAGATGTAAAACTAGATGCAACATTAGATGTAAAACTAGATGCAACATTGGACATAAAAATGGATGTGAAATAAGGTGCAAAACTGGGCACAACACTAAACACGACACTAGGCAAAACCTAGATGAAAAAGACATAAAATGAGACATAAGAGTGGGTGCAAGCCTAAGTGAAAAAAAATGTAAAATAAGATGCAACACTAGATGTAAAACTAGATGAAAAATTAGGTGCAATACTATAAGCAATATTGGGCCCAAAATTGGATGCAAATCTAGATGCAATACTAGACGAAAAAATGGACACATAATTAGATGTGGATTCTTGTGCAAAACTCGATGAAAAACTAGGTGCAAAACCAAACTCAACATTGGATGCAAAACTAAGCATAAAATGGGGCACAAAAAAGAACGTAACAAAGGATGCAAAAGGGATGCAATACTATATGCAAAATTGGGCACAAAAAAGGATGCAAAAAGTTGGGCACAAAATTTGATGCATAAAAGGATATAGAAAGGACACAAAGGTCGATGCTTTACGAAATTGTACAATAGCACCAAGTTTAGCATTGAATTGTTCACCACAACTGGAAAAAAATACAGTAATATTTGGTGCTAAATTCAGTGCAAATTCTAGTTTTTGTTGCAGTGATATTACCCAACAATCTTTATTTCATGGATCCATGGTGAATGTGTGAGCTAAGTTAATTTTTCTTCCTCAAAAATACTTTTTTCTCCTCTATAACTCTTTTTCCTTGAGCCTCCCTCTATAAATTTGAATTCTCTCTTTTTCATGAATGAATTAGAGAAGGAGGAGTCGTGATCCAACTCTTTGACTCCCCTAATAGGAATCAAGAGTCCTAATTGAACTCCCCTTGATTGCATGAATATATGAATTGGTATCTTCAAAATATTAGGAGGTAGGTACTCGAGGTTAGTAAATAATTACTTAAAGTAATTAATCTATTCTCATAATTGTAATAACATAAGCATTAGGCTCAAATGATAATAGGAAAATCGCATGAAGGAGGGCATAGATAGGTTATAGTGGGATAATGAGACATATGTCAATTCCCATTTAAACTCCCTTGTCTTTCCATTATGGTGGATCCGTGGCCTCATCATTGTTGTCCCTCAACCAATCTTTCATTAATATAAAATGAGAGATAAGTGACCAAGCGACCAAAATATTTGGTCACAATAGTTTTTTCAATGGATAAACGACCAAACTTGAGCAATTTTAAGTGATCCAACTAATAATGACCAAGGTAAATGACCAATTTGGTCATGGAATAAAATATACGACTCGATAAAAAGTAACTAAAATAAAAATGACCACATAACATTAACATTAAGAATATGAATTGGTCATTTATTTAGTCATTTTTAGTTGTGTCACTCCAACAATGGAAAATTAGAATTTTGACAATGAATTTATACAATTTATTAATTTTTAACATTGTAGATCGATTTAATGTCTCGAACTAGTTCGAAAAATCATTCATCTTTGAGGGTTCTAATAATCCTCAATCATCCTTTTCACTTGTATTTTGCATTCAAATTTTCTCGTCATTCAGTTTTTTGTTCTTTGCAAGTTTTGAAATTTTTATCATTCATATTTGAGGGCTCTAAAAATCCTCCATCTGCAAGTGATCGCTATCAAAAAATGGGAGCACATTTTTCCTCAGGAACAGTGGAGAGTCCTCATGCCTAGCCTCTTTCATCGAAGAGTTTCCTTCCCAATGTCAAAGAATCTACCCATCAATGATAGGTCCTATCCCATTAGTTAGTAACATGGCCCAGCCCATTAGTATGTTTTATGGTCTTCTGATTTTCTAATTTGGTATATAATATAATATAATTAGCATATATATTTAATATATTATATAGTTATTATATATTATTTATATAGTTAATATAAGTACTATATTAATATTAGTATTTACAAATTAAAAAAAATAAGAATATAATGAAAACAAATATAATAATAAAGAGAGGGAAACTAACTAAAATAACAAAAGAGGGAAAAGTGAATTAGTTGGGAAAATGAGTAAATTTTTAAAAAAAAAATTGAGAGGGAAAATAAATGAAAATATAGAATTTAGAAAAAAAACTCACTCCAATAGATATGATTCGTAGGAATTGCATAAGGGAGAGGAAACATTATCATGATTGGATGGATGTAAAGGGGTTGAATCCATTCTAGAAAGGGTAGACTGATCTGATTGAGGTAGCTATGGAATAACATTTGATCTTCATCTGATGGGTGTTCAAACCCTTAGATGAGGAGGAATCCATTGTAATAAAGGGGTGGATAAATATTGATTCGTGTGCATCTATATATTCTATCTATCCGATAAATGGTGGTGGGGAAAATTTATCTCGATGGAGGTGAATTCTCACCCTTGACAATCTACATAATCAAGGTGGGAGGTTTCATTGACTCACATCCATGCAAGAAGTTGATGTCTGAGATGGAACACATAGTGCTCGCCATCGAGATTTACAGTGGCTAGATCGAGCATCGCATAGAGCCTGGATACCCCTAGTCTGACCACATCGAGTTCCATAGGATAAATATCAAGCACTACTACAGGATTGAGGGACTCATCAAGGTGGAAGATTTTGTAAGTTATATGTGATGTTGCTTAATGTGTTTTTTTTCTAGTTATTTTATATCTACATTACTGAGATCTCTCTTGATTTCACTGAAATACACTTATTTTTTAATACGACAAAAAAATTGGATTTCAATTTGTCCATGCCATGGTCCACTACTGTATTTTTTGTGGATAATTCTCTAGAATAGCATAAGCCTTCTTGTCTGATCTTTGTGTTTTCTTGAATTATCCGTGCATGTAGTAGGTTTGAAAGTATTTTAAAGCTGAAAATGGGCATAGCACTTTTTTTGCTTGCATTCTTTAATTTGGTGATGGATCGACATAAGTTAGGCATTTCTCTATGGAAAATTGCATGCATGGTATTTATCTAAGGCCTAAATGTGTATGCAATGTATAAATTTCTTTCTAAATAATCTTAAATATTTATTGTTCGTTACTTTGTTGAAAGTATTCATTGATTCCATGGATATCTTGCTTGATTTTGTTGATTTCGTATGTGCATTAGCAATACTCAAATAAAAATGATACAATGCGTTGTCTAATTTTTGTTAATTTCTTTATTAATGTTGAACCAAATATGACAATTTTAAAGGAATGTGTTTAAGTTCAAGATACCCACAAATTGTTGTTGCTTATTTTTAAATATTAAGCTTTAGGTGAACTCTCGGGAATGGTAAAACATACCCCTCCACCTTCTCAAAAATATGCTTGGAATAAAACATGTAAATACTCCTGTAGATGTTGCTATGAATCCCTTCGCCACTGTGTGCCAGATCTGTCCATACAGGTGCTTCAAAATGACTTCATTTCTACTAGTATGGGTTCTGGGTGCATGCTATAATATGTTTTATTCACTCGGCTATCGGTGTTATTGTACTCTAGGAAGTCCCATCAACTCCATTTAAAGAATGGAGAGGATTTATTGTTTTATTTATGACTTATCCATGATGCTAGTAGATGGGGAACCATAACACAAAGAACAACCGAAGAACCTATTCTCCAACGATAAAAATATTTATGTGTTAACATAAGGAATCTCAAGCACATGAGCCGAAAAACCTTACACAATCAACCATCTGTTCGAGAATCTTTGTGATAACACATAACAACTTCTTCATTTAGAACTAAAATGGAGGGGATAAAACGTTTGTTACCAATCATGTTGTAACAAATTGGATTTTATCATAGCCATGTTTTCTTTGAAATATGGACTAGTTTGGATCCCACACTAGCATACATGAATAGTAGTAATGAATTCCTGGATCTAAGGCTTGCTCGCCCCTTAATTTTGATTGAAGATATAGTGGTGTAAAGTCAATAGTCATGAAACTCAATTTGCTTCACCTATTTTATAGACCCAAATCAAGCAAAAGGTAGAGTTAAAAACTAGAAATCTCATTCCATAGAATACGTAATCCCATCTTCTACACTCCAACATGGAAATACATGATCAATCCTTCCTTTGCAACAATAAATGTCTCTTCATGGAACAAATGAGACACAAATTTCATGCCTCACTTCGCTACTTCCCTAAATATTGTTGGCATGTTATTTTCCCTTTTCACTCCACTCGAGTAATCACTATTGCATTCATTGCTTACCCCCATTCCCTTCCATTCATAAACAACCTGCATGAGGAAATTTCATAGAGTTTTAGTACATTCCTAAGTTTGGATTCTTGCTTGTCGGGTTATAACGATCTTGCTTATGAGATTGTTGCTTAAGGATTGTTGGGCGCAACTTTCAAGCGAAATATAAACACTTTCTGAGACATACAAGAGTTGGTTTGTTTCAATAAATACATGAGGAAGTGATACCTACAGGTGATTATCCATTTACCTCCCCTTTGATGATAAGCTTAGTGCTTAGTGTAAACCTCTATGTCGGAAAGATAGGGATGAAAATAGATCTTGATATAATGATTCCTAAATAAAATATAAGGACAAATCCTACAACCTCCTAGGACATACCACCAATAGTACCACACTATATTTCCCTCGTAAATCCATTCATAAGTGATAATTTTCTATGAGCATGAAGATATCCACAATTCATCATATTTGGAGTTAGCTTCTAGAATTAAATGTGTGTGAATTTATGAATCTAATGTTTAGAGTGGACACTCCACTCATCTTTAGGTAATGTAAGAAATCTCACAAAACAAATTGCACAACCTCAAAACCTAGCATGCTCTGCAACCTTGTAGGAATAAACACATCACATCTTAGCTTTTCTTTGCATGGTAGTAACATGAGAGAAAATCTTTCACGTGTGTAGGACCTCCATAGGTTTTGATACCATTTGAAAACCATTGATGCAAATATCAATTTTGGGAGCATATTTACGAGGTTCCAGAAAGTAACACATTGGAAATATTGGGAAAATACCATAAAATATTAGAAATATTGGTAGGCATAAAATTGAACCTAAGAAACTCTGAAGACTAGGAAATGTTGGCAACCTGAAAAACTTGAAAAAACAGAAATATGAAATTGGATATATTTACAACACTAATTAAAACAACATTAGAGATAGAAGGTTACTGAATAGGACTTCCTATTATTTCTCAATGTTTCAACTTGATACAATATCCATGTCTAGTTACTTGCATTGATATTATGAATGGAATATGACATCCACCACATGTGCCAACTTTTTCACCACATGGCCTACACTCATAGGTCATCATTTACCAGTTATTTGATGACACATTTTTCTCATTAAGTACTCTAATAAATGGAGATAATAAGTGAAAGGGTATCCATGAACAATCATAAACAACTCCAAGAGGTTTGAAATTAAAATAAATCAGTTATCCACGCTAATCAAAGTTGTTTGAGTACCACATAGTCTGAAAATTCAACTCCTGATTTTATTTAATCAAAAGGAGTATCCAAGAATTAGCAAAGCATCACAGATTCAACTTCTATTCATCCTAAACCTTTTTGAGATCAACATAATATATAATGAAATAACATACAAATTTCTCTCACAATTTCTATGATTGCAGTGCTCTAAATCAAAATCCAAATTGAAAAGGAAAGAAATAAGGATGGTTAACAATGTAGAACCCAAAGGATGGTGCTTCAACTGCTTAAACCTATTAACAACATTGGGACAAATTAAAGGATTTAAAATATTTCCCCCCTTTGCTGAGAATATTTTTATTTTTATGCTTCAACTCCCCCTCCAAAAAAATTAGCATCTTTTCAAAAAATATATACATATTCTCCAAAAGCAGCAATGTGTTTTTTTTATAAACAACATATTCCTCTTACCATAGAGTATATTATTGGTTTACCTCTTTTTTATGGATTTCTTTGATAATGTACTATTATGTTCATCACATAATCTAAACGAATGTTTCAATGATTTTGTATATTGGTGTTGTTAAAATTTGCTAAGATAAAACATGCCTCAAACTTACCCATGTTGTGTTTCCTTGTAGAGGTGAATTCTACTTTGTAATCTATGGTGGTTACTTTGATTTAGGCTATCTAGAGGTAGTGATATTTATATGGGTAAAATGATGCATAGAATTATGAGTGATGAAGAGTTGTGTGGCAAGATTCACTTCTTGCTTCGGTTCATAACATTTGAGCCTTTTCAAAATGTAGACATCGACTGTTATCTTTCAAGATTACTCCAAAAGTGTTTAAACCATGATTGGGGGTGCTTCATGTGATGTTTGGTGTATGGTATGTTGATTACCCTTAGTTGTACCATGATGGACTTACAATCATGGTAAAATCATTGAATTCTTTTGTCTATTTTTTATTTTCAGTACTCATATAAAAATGATATACTGAAATCTCACCTGCAAAAATCATTGAGTGCGGGAAACAATGGAGAAATACGAATGAATAACACACCTTGAGCAACAATTTGGACTAGTTATTACCAAATTTGAAAATCCTCATGACAAAATGATTTCAGGTTTTAATCACACTATTATAAATAAAAATTCAACTTTCCACAAAAAAAAGTAGTAGATGGTTCAGTACTACAATCACATGCACTTTCATGCTCCTTCAAGGGTTATACATTTTCTTTGGTAAGTAAACCTTCATGAAAAAAATAAACTAGCATAAATTTTAACGATGGCCAATTTCAACCAAAAATAAATAAATTGAGTCAACCCAAAGTTTTATATTGGGATACAAACTCAACTTCAACTGCCAATCTCATAGGAAATCCCTTAAATATTCCTTTACTCAAACACATACAGATACTACCTATGCATAGGGAAAAGGATAACATTGAATTAATTTAATATCGTCCTTTAAGTAGTCAGCCCCTAATAAGAAGGAACAAACAAAGCATTCAAGTTCCTACCCACCACCCTGCTAGATTCGTAGTTCACTAAAACAATCACATGAATTCCTACAACAATGTTTATGGAAGAGCTACTAGGAATGGACAATATGGATTCCATTGTTTTAATTGTAAATGCCTTTGTAAATATAAATGATAAGTTCTGTAGTTAGTTGTCACATTTTCGCAGCAGTTTAAGTGTTGAAGGAAAGACCGAGGTAGGTTGTGCCAAGATTGGAACAATTTACATATACAAACATTGAGTAGATAGTTTCCTAGAACTACCTCAAAAGAATATGAAGACAATATGTGACATTGTCTGCAGACACTAGAGTAAACAATATCAATTTTCATAGCCACTCATCCAACTTCCCACCATGCAGCTAAATTTTCCAATTGCATCAAATACCATTCGTTGCAGAGCCTTTTCGTTTTTATTTAGGGACATCTTTATCTTTTTTAGAGTCATTTACACCATTATTTGCTTACCCATCATAATTTACAGTAGATGGGGACCTTGACGAGGATCCATACGAATATCTCCTTGATTATGTTTCTATTGTCTTGAAGGTCCAACAATAGCAGGATTGCCTAAAGGCCCAGACCAAGATGTCACTAGAGTTGTGATATAAGAAGGTGGCTGCTCATGGTGAGAAGGTGCCATCGGAAAGTCAACAACTTTATCCTGATGTGGAGGAGGAAACTTCTCGTTCTTGCTTGGTTATGATTTTAATTATAAGTTGGCAAGTAGAATACAAAATAACTCATGAAAATGTTAAAATATTTAAGTGTAAAGTGAAAACAATGAAAATGGTCTTTCTGAAACTCGTCCTTTTTCTTGATGATTGTTTAATGAGTATGCATTTATGGAAGAAGGTAATTGATCAATGGAGTTCATGTTTGTTTACTTACCATTTCATGCACATACATGCTTATTTATTCAATTTATGAAAATTTCCAAAGATTTTGTTAAAGTGCTTTTTGAAATTAGCATAAAAATTGGCATATCACTGGTTGACGTTGCACACAGAACTTATACTTAGTTATGCATGTGGAAAATAAAAAGGATTTATTTAATTGGTTATGCGTGTCAATTATCTTTTGATGGGTCTATCAAAACATTTGGTTTCCCAATACTCAATTTTTTTTGCCATTGTTTGTTTGATTGGTTAGGTGTTAAAGTGTAGAGGTCTTGTTATTTTGGACAGTGATTGGATATGCACTAATTAAAAGGAAAATTAAAATATCTTAATTACTTTTAACATTTACTAAGATTTAAATGAAAATTGCTTGTTTTTCTTTTATATTTTCATCCAGGAACGTGCACATTTTGTATCTTTAGTAAATTTTTCAAACTATCGTTAGTCTCAATAGATTGACATATGGATGACAGAGATATGGACTATTTGAGAGTTAGTGCTCTCTTGTATGTGTAGAAAATTCTCTTAGGAGAAAATATTATTTATATTGGAAGTAAAAGTAGTAAAGTAAAATTTATGTAATTAAGTTTAATCTAGAGAAAACTAGTTGTTCTCTTGCAATTTGAATTTATATTTATATATTATCATATTTGATATTCTTTATTGAATTTAGAAATTGTAGAACAAGATGCCAGATGTCAACATTTCTATTCATGTGTTATTTTAGGGATATCTAAGCATGCTAAAAATAGGCTTTGGACTTGTGCTTATTATTATCAAGATTATGTAACCATAGGGACAGTCAAGGTTGGAATTTCAAATGGCAGACATCCGTCAAAATTGCCGGTAACCATCAAAATCTGAAACATTTTCTCTGTTCTAAGCCAGATTTTGACAGTCTAGGTAAAATCTTAGCTGTATTTGACGAGTAAATTGACCCATAACGGGCATTTACCTGTCAAATTCCATCCTTGGGGGCAGGTCTTCCTTTTTCAAGAAAAAAATAATTTTTTTTTATATTAATGTCCATATATTTTACGTCAAATAGAATATGGAAATAAAAGGGTAGGAAGAACCCTAGGGATTGAAAAATAGATAAACAGTAAGACACTAAAACAATGACGACAAAGTGAATGTTGTAAACATATCCAAGTGGAGTAAACTTACACTATAAGGTCCAAGTACATGTACAAATGGTTTTCAATATAAGATGAGGACCAAAACTAGAACTTGAGACCATGGATTGTCATTGTTGCATGCCTCTACTAGTTCTTGAAACAAAATCCAAGGGACCCAATTGTGTCATCATATACCACTTTGAAAATACCACTACAAAACTTGATGTTGGAAATGAGAGAGTGCATAGAGATGATAGGGTCAAGCTAGGGTCAAGCTCCTAACCAAAATAGTACTTGCATTTTATACCAAAAAAAAAAAGTTACCACCACAAGTTAATGCCTAAAGTTACCACCAGAAGCTCTTGAGTGAACCAAATGTGTTAGAGAGTGCACTTGTTGGAGGAATCTACTCATTGTGTAGGATGCATTGGTCTAATAATTTATAAGCACACACATATGCTCCACCTACAATTCCACCTTATGTGCTTTCTCTTGAACCTATAAATAGAAATGGGCATATATTAGGCAATTGTCATGCCACGGAAATTCTATGTAATGCAGTGCAATTTTAAATGAACATGCATTTCTTGTTTTCCAAAGGAGATATTACATATATACTCTAATTTAGTGCCATGTTGTGTGAAATTTCATAGCACATGGAAGAAAATATTAAAAAAGAATTTACTTCCAAGTTATATCTGACGAGAGATACTCATTTCATAATTTAAAGTCCCGATGTTAGACAGATTGTGCATATTTATAGAAAAATGCTTGAGAGTTTCAATTTTTCCACACAAAATACTTGTGTGTTGGGGAACACTCACTAATACATAGGAGCAAAATTGCCATGATTTTTCGCTGTTATTCCCACGATTTTTCGTCTCACTTACGACAATAACGGTCGCGATGTTTTGTGGCTCTTATTGCATGGATATATCGACTAACTTTCTTAGCCGTCGACATATAGACGAAAACTGGCAGCCACGTGTCTTCTATACGGTGTCCTTGAAATTGATTTTTTAGCATTCATTTTCTACGTTTCGCCGCTCTATCGACATAGTTGTCATCCCTCTAACGACGAAAACATGGCCAAAAACTGCTACACAAAATCTAGTTTCCACGACAAACCATGGAACACGTTCGACAATCATGTGTCTCTCTATCGGTGAATTTTGGAATTTGAACATAAAATTCTTCCATGCATCCTTCCCTCTATCAACATAGTTTTCGTCCCTATAATGACAAAAATATGGCAAAAAACTACCATTTTTTTTGTTCCCACACAAAACCATGGATCATGTTCAATGAAATTTTGTCTCTCGCTCGACGAATTATGGAATTTGAACATAAATTTATTCCACATGTTCATATCTCTATCGACCAATTTGTCGTCCCTAGAACGACGAAAATATGGCAAAAAACTGCTAGACAAAATCTAGTTTCCACGTAAAACCGTGGAACATATTCGACGAAAGTTGGTCACTCTATCGTCGAATTTTGGAATTTGAATAGATATTTCTTCCACGCAAAACCATGGAAAACCAAACACTTACAACGAAATATGAAAGCTGAACGGTAATTGTTCCACAAAAATGCGTCTTTATAGCGATGGTATTCCTGGAAAGCCACCCAGGTTTCAACTGTTTTGCAGTACTGCGATGAAAGTTGGTCGATATTGAGATGAAACCTGGAGGTTTAAAAAAAATTAGAAAAACTATGGAAAGGCACCTTCCTTTCCACGGTTTTGGATCTTCAATACGTGCTTGTGAAC
>LPNX010092717.1:71198-81707 GCA_001517045.1 Pseudotsuga menziesii | reverse complement strand
TTCATCACATTTCATTATATGATATTTTGTTTGGATAGTTTTATTTATTTTGAAGTTTTGATTGTAAGGACTCATTTCCCATGGGGGGGACTGTTTCGTTTTCTATTGGAATCAACTGGATGCATACCATAATGATGTAATGACCTATTTAGTTATTGGTCTCTTGTCATTGAACAAAAATGGAAATACCTTTAAGGTTCGTCAATGTATATTTTGATTTCCACTTGAAAAATCAAATATATTTTTTTGTCGTGTAAAAAAAGAATAAATTTGTCCACAAAATGAAACTTGTCTAAATCAATCTTTGATTTATTGCAATTCACTACCATCATTTTATAATAATGATATTAATCTAATGTTAAGGCCACAACCAATCCCACAAATATGTACATGCCATACACCCCTCCACGTTTAAACCTATAATCTTTTAAAAGGAAACATAGAGAGGAAAACCGTCGCTTAAGCGACACTTAGGAGGAAAACCGTCGCTTAAGCGACACTTAGGAGGATAGCAATTTTAGCGCCGTCGCTTAAGCGACGCTTATGCCCATTATTTCAAAAAAAAATTTAATCTTTCTGATTTTTGGCACGGTTAAAATAAAAAATCCACACGCCATCGGAAAAAACCGTCGGAGTTTGGATCAAAATCTAGTAGTGAATCATGCAATATCTTATGCATGCAATACATATCCTCATGCATTTCAAGCATAAACTTAGGAAATGTAGTTAAAGTCAGCAAGATAGGGTCTAATGAAAACTTCCCTTTCAAATCCCTCATCTTCTCATGGAATTCCTTTTTCACACAGCAGCTGGTTGACTTCATAGTCCTTGCTGCCCCTGGGCAGGCAACTGTCCAGATTTGTCCATTTGATAACAGCGAACATCATTAGCACTTTGCTTCTCCATGCTTAGATTCTGGTGACTTATCCTTGTCCCCCATTGGATAAGATTTCCAACGCCTATTCACACGCGTCATTCCGACCTCGGGTGTGAAAACCACACCCCTTCTAAGAATGAAGACTTTCAGCAAACCTTTGTGTTTTACACCCAGCTATACTTTGGACTGGGTGCCAACTTCAGCCACCCTACTTCGATTGCACCATTCATATTTTATGAATTTTGGGTTTTACTAAATTGCCCAAAACATAGAGTCTTCCTTTGACAAGAATGACTGTCTCCGGGGACGACGGGGGTCAAGGGGGCTTGCCCCCTTGCCACTGCAGGGCGGGTCGAGGGCAGCGCCCTCGTTTTTTTTTGTTTTTTTGTAAAACATTAGTTTTCGCGCAATCTTGCGCATTAGATCGCTGCCTCTTTTCTCATTTTCAGCCCTGAAATTCCCCTGAAAAACAGCTCAAAATTCCCCTGGTAAGCAGCCAAAATCTGCTGGAAAAATCCCATGGAAAACTCAAATTTTCCTCTATAAAATCGGATCCCATTTCCACTAAATATTCTGCTGAATCGGCTCCCAAACCAATCTCCCAGCCGCATAATCGGCTCCCGGAACCATCATCACGTCCGCGGAATCGGCTCCCGGAAGCATCAACACATCCGCCGAATCGACTCTCGGAAGCATCAGCACATCCATTGAATCTTCTCCCGGACCATTCTCCCTCTTGCGACTTGTACGTCGGGCGTCGACTGACTTTTGGATCGGAAGCCTTAATGCTTCTGCTTCTGCAACGGCGGCTCACAAAAGTCTGAATCCTTCCGATCTGTGAACTATCTCGACCGGAATCGGAAGTCTTTTTACATCGGACGTCGGCTGACTTCGCACATCGGAAGCCAAATGACTTTGGCTTCCGCAACGGTGGATGGAAAACTTCACCAATTCGCCTGCAACGGCGAACGCCCACTTCACCATCTCTTCCGATTTGGCACTTAGAACCACTTGATAGTTGGACGTCGACGGACTCTCGCAACGTCGGACGTCGAACCACTTTCCCTTCCGATTGGTGAACCAACTTCAAGCCTTAACCCTTTTGACGCGTCGGTGATCGGAGGAATCTCCCATCGGAAGACTTGATGGTTTGGTCTTCCGCAACGGCGGATGGAAACTTTGCGGAAACTTCCACAACGGCGGACGGGAACTTTGCAGAACCTTCCGCAACGGCGGACGGGAACTTTGCGGAACCTTCCGCAACGACGGAAGTCAATTCCTCCAATGGCCCGACTGCTCCATACTTAGACGAATTTTAAGCCTTTCCGTGGCGTCGACGATCGGATGAATCTCACATCGGATGCCGAATCCCTTCGCCATCCGCAACGATGGATAGGAAACTTCACCAATCCTTCCGCAACGGCGGAATTCCACTTCCTCCAGTGGTCCGACCGCTCAACACTTAGACGGTTTTTCTGAATTCGTTGGCTCACTGCTGTTCTGCTGGACATAGAGGGTAATTCTGCCCTCTATCAGCGGCTCTTTCTTGGCCCATAGAGGCCCATTTCTGCAACTCAAAGCTCTGATACCACTCTGTCACATCCCCATGCCTCTGACCGGCGAAGAGGACGTGACGGACATCAAACACGATTGGGCAAACCACCCATGAACATAAACAGAAATCAAATGCTGAAATTGGGAACTTAAATGGGCATCATAACAAGAATGCCAAACATACAAGAATGCATAATCCTTTAATTATACAGTGGAAACAAACATACATTCCAGCAGCAATCATGTTCATTATAATTCATTTGTCATCAACATAATTTGCAAAGATGAAGTAACCAGCAGCACTTATCTTTGATGAAGAATTCACCCGCAACCAGCTACGTCGCTGCAACGTTCCACCCAACCATAGGCCAGCATGCTCATCAATCTCTCAGCACGCTGCCACCCCCGAGCTGGGCATGATTCCTCTGGAATAAGGGTCAATTGCAGGCTTACACATAGCCAAGGGGACACAAACAGCAAACCAAGCATAGCTGGGTTTAACAGGCCTTCACAGATTGGCCAAGCCAGCACATCCCAAGGGGACAACCACTGCATACCAGTAGCAAAACAATCCCTTCATAGCCCAGTGAAGAAGCAAACCACCGGGAATGATCCCAAGCCACGGGTGAGACACAGCTCAAATCCAACCACACTGCTGAGTTGTTCTTGGCCCTAACGTGGCCAAAACAACTCAGCCACAACACCCAAAAGATGATTGCATCCCCAGCAACCAAAACCAGGGAAATTCAACAACCCAAACTCACAATGAGTGATGGCAACCAATCACAGTCCCAAAACCAAGGAGAAGCCAACTCCCAGCATGGACAGACAAGGGAATTTCATCCAACGGATTGGTAATCCACAGTGGTCCAAGACGAAATTGGACACCACAGCCAACAAAACACATGGGAGAGACAACAGCCCCAAAACACAAACAGTGAGCATGGCTCACAACACGGGAAAACGACCTAGCAACATCCAATGGTCATGGAGGAATGAAAACAACCCAAATCGTGGGTGAAAAAAAACCAAGCAGACCCACGACTGGTGCGTGAGGAAGAAGAATGGACAGTCGTGGGTGGAGTGTGGGTGTGGGTATGGGACTGACAGCCCTGCCACCCCACTCCCAAAGGCAATAACTGCCCTCAATCACTCAGCCATAACTCCTCAACCACCAACTGAAGCATTAAAGATGTGGACAAGGTTGGATGAGACAAAAGGTGACAACAACATAGGTGGTGAAACATGGGTTTTTCCCATAACCAAGGTTTGACATCCCCCACCCCTTATCCTTTGGAACCATGCCCTTTTCATTTTAACGTTGCCTTGCGGTAGCTGGTCATGGGTTTATTTTATTTGATGTGCGTATTTACATGATGTCGAATTATAATGTGCCAAATAGCACGAGATACCATCGGCAACTACCTTTATTGCCGAAACATACATAACCAAATCGATGGTGGGATTTTTACTTGAGCTCCTTACCACGATCAATTACAATATATACATCATGCAAACGGGGTCAAAAGCGGGGACATTACAAGTTTCCCCAGCAATCGAGTGTGGTCTGCAAACCCTGAATGGCCGCGAAATTCATCATCAAGCAAAACTACAAAACCCCCCCACCGAGCCACCAGACCATCTACCTAGAATATATATACATGCCAAGATGGAAAACCTAGGTAACCACTAACCACAGAAGCGACGAACTGACCAAGGACAACAAAAAATAGTTTGACCAATCGAACAAAATGGTAAAATGGACATAAGGGCCTACTTGGCATTGTGCTACGCGACTAGTGGAGAAAAACCGGTAAACTTCCACGGCAAAGCCACCTAGGAGCGAAGGTACTGACAGCAAATGCGTTGGTCTGTTCGTGCGATAACGATAGCATGGGGAATTCGCCAAAATAACAATAAAATAATAAAACACCCTGGAACCAATATATACACCTCGGTCAACCATAATCAGTGGGAAAAATAAAACCATTGGGAGGAGGAACGACTACGGGATCGGCGATCATGTTAGTATCGCTTCCACAACGGCGGATGATAAAACAAATGGGAAACCCGCAATGGCATCGGTGGAGGAATAAATCAAAACTCACATAGGATCCTGTGAGCCTAAGGCTTCAGATCAATAAATGGTTAGAGAGCCACAATGATGAAACCATAAAAGAAATCAAGTTCCGCAGACCAGCAAAAATCAGAGTAAAAACAAACATGACTTCGGCCAAAAAATAACGGTCATGCAGAAAAAAAAATCAAACAACATCGGAAAGATAGTGCTTTCTAAAGCCGCAATGGCGAAAGCTAAAATCCAAAGGATCTGTGAATCAACAACAGTGGGGATTGAAAGAGGATAAAACAACCCCTTGGGAAGCTTCGCATTACCTTCTCCACAATGACAGAAGACGTATAGACAAAGGTTCCGACGGGATCTCAAAACAGCTGCTGATAAAGAAAAATGCATCGGAGACCAGATACACTTGACTCGGACTTGATGCCTTGTTCTTTTCAGCAATGGTGGGCATGAAGATGACTAGAATCTCAACTCAAAAATATCACATGCTTCCGATGGCAAGGCAAAATCAATTCAAACCATAAAAAATCGTAGGCATCAAAGTAATCTTTGCACAAACATAAAGCAAAACCAAAAAGCTGAGCAAAACGAATTAAAGGAGGGTCCCAAAATTTTTTGAATTTTGGGAAAATGTTGCAGCTGCAACAGAAGGTAACTAGATTAAATAGATTCTTGGGATGAGCATAGCTGAACAGAGGATAGGATTGTTCAATTACAGTAATTTAGTGTTTAAGCATATATTGTGCATGTTATCCTTGAAATACAAGATTTCCTTGGGTTGACAATAAATATTGTACACTCTGTATGTTAGTTGTAATTCACTTGAATATTGGGTGCCCAACAATATTCATTCAAACATGCATTATTGGATAGGAAAAGATATTTCTATTAATATAAAATCAGAGATTATATGGGCCTCCACCACCTCAATCCTCCATCTCTTGATAGCAAGCTCACAAGCAAAGGGCAAGCTTGGGAAGAACACTAAAGTGCTCCAAGGGACAAAGGGATGCAGACTCAAGCACAAGTTCCACCAACAATGGACTATGGTTTCTTTGCTATCAATTCTCTTATTCCTTCAATGTATCCAAAGGGTTCCTTATATATCTTTTCAATGGGGTAATGAAAGGTCGAATCCGGACGATCTCAAGGCATATGGAAGGCCAGGAGACAGCTGAGTCGGATCCATGTCAAGGAAAACTCCAAAAGGATTTGGATTTTTGTACACATTTGGATGTATGGGGTTTTAGAGGTAAAACCCATGTATATACGCGATAAAGGGTTTAAAAGTCGTGTATAGCAATTTTCACATGTTTTTAGGGATGGTCTAGGAAACATCAAAGGACAAAAAATGGTCCAAGGGGTCTAAGGAGTCTGTAGAGGGATAGGGGAAGGCCATACAATTATGATTCACCTGGTGTGGTAAAATTTGCTATAACAGATGCCACCTAATGTGTGAGGTTAGAGGGGTCATACAAAGGCCGAAATACATTATAAGTCCATCCCATAAGTGGAGTGATGAAGAATCCCAAATGGAAGACCAGCCACCCAATCAACATAGTACAATGATACAACTCTGCATATAACTACAAATACATATAGCAGTCCTGGATACATAAGAGTACAATGGCCATGAATAGGCATGATACAAAATATGACATAAGTGGTCATCGCCATGTATAATATACATATATCATAATCTACATGATGAAGATATACAAAGGATCATGATCTCCAGAATAGCTGCAAATGTCTGACACACACTGGAATCAAGTCACGAGAGCTGAAATATCATGAACACTGGCACGATCATGGAGGTAGCCTATAAGAGATGCCACCAATCTGGAAGGTCTTCTACACAAACCGCTATGAGTACAAGTCCTACTATGTGAATAGAGGTGTCAAGGTTGAACATAGTAGTCCATCATCTGATTACTGATCATTGATGTACACCATTAACAGACGCGAGATAACCTAGCGATAATGATAATGGGAATCAAGGTACTGGAGTGCAAACTAACAAGTGTGAATAGGTGTGTTGAGGTTGAACACTTGAGATGATCCATCGATCAGGGGACATTGATGTATTCCCAAAAACTGTCAATGGTGAGAGAACCTGCCTTTGATGACTGCAAGTCTCAAGGCACTAAAAAATGACTCTAGATTCCAATCCCAGAATAAATGATCTGAAGTCGATGGGATGAAATCCGTTGGAAGGAGGGCATTAAGGCATCCCCCATTATCCAACATGAGGTACTCAGAAAAGTTGTATAATGTGGAAGGACTTGATCATGAGATGCATGAACCAGTAACTATACCGGGAATGGATGACATTCAAAGTCAAGATAAATAAGGAATGGCTGACTCAGGTTTCAACTTCCTTCGAACAAGAGCATAACGACGAATGGTGACTGAATAAAGGTAACATAGACTCGATATACAAAACTAGGACATCTCTGCGACACAAGAGGTATTGATAGAGGCTCCATGGGGACTAGAAGCTTAACCAGCTGGTGGAGATAAACTCATATAAATGAGTACAGCTCCTAAAGTCAAACTATAAACCCAACCAGCAGATGTGATATATAGTGCTCTGTTTGAAGGCGACATGACTTGACAGCTGCCAAAGATAACATCTTTCCTTGTCTAGCTTTTTGTTTTTTTAATTTTTTTTTTGGGACTTTTTCAAATATTTAAAAAGCTTGAAAAAGAATAAAACTGCTTTATAGTTACAAACTAGGAGGAGACGAGTGTCATAATGGGCAAACAAACTAGTTCCAAGCAGTGGAACATACCTATGCTCAATGCAAGGATACATGTGTAGGATAAAAACACTCGAGGGAAAGTCCCCTCCTGGTAAAAATAGGGAATCAAGTTGAAAAGGATATATAAAATGGCTCTACATGGCTAGACATGAGACACGCTTGGGAAATATGGCTGAAACTCAATGTCAATGAAGTCGGTGTAATGCTCAATAAGGCAGGAAAAGCTCATGATATTGCAATTACAACTTGACATAAGGGAGTCTTGAGAGAAATAGGCCAGCAAAAAATCAAGAGGAGTGTTAGAATAATCAACCCATATTTTACCCACTTAGACATTAATTCATTTATTTTTGTCTTATTTGCCTAGTTCATGTGTCCCACCTTGTGCAAGTTGCTAATTGCCTATCCATAGAGGTCAAACTTGCCATATCTAACTCATGTAGCACTTGGGAAAGCCTTAGGAATCAAATTTGCTTTATTCCTGGCCTCCTAGGCTCCTATCTGCTTTTTCTGCTTTATTGCCTGCTTTTTCAGTGTTTTAAGGCACATGGGAAAGCTAGACTAGGTGAGATGAATTTGTTTTTTGTCCTACACATCCTCTTCTCTTTTCTCCATGCAAAAGAATGTATGAGCTTCCATTCCACCACTCTTTAGCTTGCCTATGCCTTTTTTCCAATTCGTGAGCTCCATGACAGATTTGGGATCCAGCTTTTACACCTATGGGGGATTTGCTTATTTTTGGTAAGCCTGCTTTATACTAGATTTGGATGCTTCCTCATGCATTTGATTTCTTCATGTATTCTATTTATTCAGTAGCCTATGATATTACAGGGTTGGCTATTGTACACTTAGTTAATATAATTTTGTGTTACAGCTCCATATTCAGTCTCCATTGTTAGCAATTTTGCATGATCAATTGATAATTGTTGTGGGTAAAATTAATCTACTGCTGGCCTGAATTTCTACATGGTATCAGAGCCATTGTAGGTTTTTACTCTCCTTCAAAAATTGTTTTGCAGGTTCGACATCAATACTGGGATCCTTCTACTGACAGCTGGGACAGATTTTCTAAAGCTATGGATTCACAGAAAACTATCTTGACTCCCTTCAACTATTTTGAATGGAAAGCAGAGATGGAGATCTTGTTGAGAGCGAAAGGCCTCTACAGGGTGACTATTGCTACAGAAGCAGAGCCCAATTCTGCTGCAGAGAAGATCAAATGGCACAATCGGAGAGATGAGGCCTATGGCCTCCTATGTCTCAGTATTTCCCGAGACCTCCTTTTCCATCTCGATGGATTAACTTCACCGGATCAAGTATGGGAGAACCTTTTTGATCTATTTGGAAAGATAGATGAGATGAGGGGACATCAGATCTAAAATGAGCTGATTTCTCTGAGTCCCAGTAGCTTTGAATCCCTGCAGCTTTATTTCTCCAAGTTCAAAGCACTAGTTTTGCAGCTGAAGCAGTGTGGTATCGAAAAGAAAGATGACCAGCTCGTATTGGCCATCCTTTCGAAGCTAGGACATGACTACTCAGTATTTTTTTCAACATTATATGCCACAAAACTCACAGCTCGAACCTGGAAGATGCCTAGCCTTGCAGATTTCATGGAATCTCTCACACAAGAACAAGACAAGCTGGTGATGATGGGCACCATTAAACCATCCAAAGATCAAGCTTTGATTGCTGGAGATTCGAGGGTGGATTCAAAAAGAAAAAAGAAAGCTAAAAAGCCACCTGAGCAAAGGAGAGACAAGAAGCAGTCTCCAGAGGATCAACAAGGTCCCAAGAAAAATACCCAGAAGAAGAAAAACAAAGGTGAAATGAACAAGTGCTCATACTGTTCGAAGGGCAATCACACTGAAAGCTCTTGTATGAAAAAGAAGATTGATATGCTGACCAATCTCCTGGAGAAGAATGGCATCTCCCTTCCAGAAAGCTCAAAGAAGAGAGAAGGAGGATCAAGTTCAGATGACAGAGAGAGAGTTCATGCTCTAGTTTCTGGCACATAAAGTTCACCCAGTTTTATCATAGATTCTGGAGCTTCAAGACACATGGTTTCGACTAAGGAGGCCTTCTCCTCACTGGATATGTCGAAAGGACCATCTATTGTACTGGGAGATGACTCTCTCACTGAAAGTAAAGGCAAAGGAAGGATAGATCTTGATCATGGTAAGTTCAGCAATGTGCTATATGTCCCTGGTCTCGCCTCCAACCTCCTGTCAGTGTACCAGATGACCCACACTGGGTCTCCTAAGAAGTTCATATTCTCCCCCGATGAAGTTGAGATCACAGAGATTTCAACTGGTAGAGTCATTGCAAAAGGAGTTGCGAATCATGCTCAAAAGGTATACATGTTCTCACACTTCCTACCTTACTCAAACCCCTCTGCTCTTCTCAATCATGCTAATGAAGCCAGCAAGCTGTGGCATGAAAGATTTGGCCACCTAAATTACAAGTATATTTCTGATCTTAGTGAAAAAGAGATGGTCATAGGGTTGCCCAAGATAAAATTTTCCAAAGGAGTCTACCAAGGCTGTATCCTAGGAAAACACCCAGAGCACAAATTTGAGAAAGCTAGTCATGAGAGAACCTCTGCACCCCTCGAGCTGATTCACAGTGACGTTGCTGGCCCATTCCCTCATATGTCCATGATTCAGGCCAAATATGCATTGACCTTTATTGATGATTTTTCCAGGTATTGTTGGGTTCACTTCATGAAACACAAGTCTGAAGTTTTTGGCCTATTCAAAGTCTTTAAGGCTTTGGTTGAAAACCAGTGTGGAAGGAAACTCAAGGTCCTCAGATCTGAAAATGGTGGTGAGTATGTCAAGTCTAAGTTTATTAACTATTGTGCAAATGTAGGTATTCAGATGCAGCATTCTATCCCTTACACACCACAGCAAAATGGTGTTGCTGAGAGGAAGAACAGATCACTGAAGGAGATGGCAACATGCATGATGGAGGCCAAAACTTTGCCACCAAAGTACTGGACTGAAGCTATCAACTGTGCATCCTATATCCAGAATAGGGTGCCTCACAGACAGCCTGATGGCATGACTCCCTTCGAAGCATGGAGTGGGCACAAGCCAGATGTGACCCATTTCAGGATTTTTGGCTCAAAGGCATGGGCTAGAATCCCGACAGAGAAGAGGAAGGATTTGCAGCCCCAAATCCAAGAGTGTATTTTTGTTGGATACTCTGAAGATTAAAAAGGGTAAAATTTG
>LPNX010092717.1:0-70988 GCA_001517045.1 Pseudotsuga menziesii | reverse complement strand
AGTAAGTAAAGAGTTTGTTGAACATGCTGATTCTGATTTGTCTAATGGATATGAGTTTATTGCAGACCCTAACATCCCCACAAGGCCAAAATGGGCAGCCAATACACTACATGCAGCAGGTGAGCTAGCTGGGGATCCCAATGACCTAAGGAGGACTAGATCTCAATTTGAGAGTGGTCTGTGCATGAAGGATCCTATGTTTGCTGAAAAATGCTATTTGATGGTGGAGTCTGATCATAAAACATATGAAGAAGAAGCAGGATATCCAAGATGGCAAGGCCTTCTCCATGACAGATTTGGGGCTCTTAAGTCAATTTCTGGGGCTTGAGATTTCTCAAACCAAAGCTGGAATAAAGGTGAACAAGTCCAAGTATGCCTTGGATTTTCTAATCAAATTCAGAATTCAAGACTGCAAAGCAAGCAAAACTCCTTTCCTTTCAGGAGTGAAGCTGGAGGAAGATGATTCTCCACCGATGGTAAACAATACACTGTATAGACAATTGATTGGATGTTTATTGTATTTGACACATACTCAACCTGATATTTGTTATGAAATAAGTGTGGCTTCTAGATACATGGATCAGCCTCATGAGATCCATTGGAAAGCAGCCAAAAGGATCCTTAACTTTGTTCAGGGAACAAGGGCACATGGGATCTTCTATAAGGCAAAATATGATCTTGATTTGATTGGATTTACTGATAGTGATTGGGCAAGTGATAGCATAGACAAAAAGTCCACTTCAGGTTATGTGTTCATTCTTGCAAAAGGGCCAATCAGCTGGTCAAGCAAGAAACAGAATGCCATTGCACTCTCATCTACAGAAGCTGAGTACAGAGGAGTTGTTAATGCAGCAACTCAGTGTTTATGGTTGCAGGGTTTACTTGGAGAGTGTGGTTTCGAACATGAGTACTCAACTACCATCTACTATAATAACTAGAGTACCATTCGAATCTGCAAATATCCAGTTCAGAAGCAGATAACCAGACACATTGAGATTCACATGCACTACATCAGAGAGCTTGTGCATGATGGCACCATTCACCTACTCTTCTGTTCATCTTCAGAACAAGTAGCTGATATCTTCACCAAAGAATTTTGTGAGAAGACCTTCAGCAATCTCAAATCACTGCTGGGGATTGCTGATCATGCTGTAAAGGCATGAGTGGAGACAAGATCCTACAATTTTGTTTTACAGTCCATGTTTAAGGGAGGATTTTCCCAAGTTGGTTTTGCCTCTTTCCTTGGTTGTGTGGACTTGCAGTATGTAAAAGGGTGAATAAGCCTTGTTTCTAGGCCCTATATTTTTGATTTATTACTCATAAAGTCAAGCTTAAGGGGGGGTGTTAGAATAATAAACCCATAGTTTACCCACTTAGACATTAATTCATTTATTTTTGTCTTATTTGCCTAGTTCATGTGTCCCACCTTGTCCAAGTTGCTAATTGCCTATCCATAGAGGTCAAAATTGCCATATATGACTCATGTAGTGCCTGGGAAAGCCTTAGGAATCAAATATGCTTTATTCCTGGCCTCCTAGGGGCCTATCTACTTTTTCTGCTTTATTGCCTGCTTTTTCAGTGTTTTAAGGCACATGGGAAAGCTAGACTAGGTGAGGTGAATTTGTTTTTTGTCCTACACATCCTCTTCTCTTTTCTCCATGCAAAAGCATGTATGAGATGCCATTCCACCACTCTTTAGCTTTCCTATGCCTTTTTGCAAATTCGTGAGCTCCATGACAGATTTGGGATCCAGCTTTTACACCTATGGGGGATTTGCTTATTTTTGGTAAGCCTGCTTTATGCTAGATTTGGATGCTTCCTCATGCATTCGATTTCTTCATGTATTCTATTTATTCAGAAGCCTATGATATTACAGGGTTGGCTATTGTACACTCATTTAATATAATTTTGTGTTACAGCTCCATATTCAGTCTCCATTGTTAGCAATTTTGCATGATCAATTGATAATTGTTGTGGGTAAAATTAACCTTCTGCTGGCCTAAATTTCTAAAAGGAGTATGAAGCTCTTGCGAAATGTCATGGAAATACTATACAATAGACTCCCACACCCTAAGGGACAAAATGTTGGCATGGGCACCAAATGCAAATAAGGCGCTAACTAGGGTACCCATGTAAGGTCAAGCTCTACCATTCACATAATTCCACTTCTAAAACAACAAGAAGGTTCTGTGACATAATAGAATGGGTTCGTACCTAAGGCTATAATGAAACGATCATAAGGTCATGCAAAATGTAATCAGAGGTGATCCTAATCTATATGCCAGTTTAAACATCATACCTGTAACGGGCACGAATGGGTCAAAGCAACGGTCAAAATGACGCTCAAAATGGTCTTCTACATCATAAATTAGTCTAGAAATGGTCCAAACTATAGAAAAGGGGGTAAAAGTTTTCAAAAATTTGAAAAATTTCTATAAATAGTAAAAAATTCAAAACATTATATAACATTTGAAATTTTTACCCAATTGAGAGCAGAACTTCAATAGCGAATTCCAGGAAATCCAGCCGGCGGAATCCACTACCCTTTTTTCCAAGTACTTACCCATGCTCTACTCTTTCATTTTGATGCAAATTTTATCAATTTCCATGGTGTATTTAGGATTCTAGGCCCATCTTAAATGCGCGCCTCGGCCCACATGAAAATCAAGGGTTTTTCTGCGTAGAGGGCTGGATATACGCGGAAAATTCCCTCAAGGTTGCGTACATACGTGGCTGTTTGGAAAACAGTCGCATATGCGGCCGCGCTCAATGATTTTTAAGTATTCTAATGGATCAAACTCAAATTTTATGTGTAGGATGGTTCTAGAATGGAGATAAATTGAGCACGGTGATGTAAAAGGGGCAGTAAGGGAAGATCTAATGACTCAACAAGATTTGTGGTCATGTGGGCTCTAAATTTTTTGGTGTCTTGGTGGTTTACAGGCCAAACCAAGATTGCTGCAGATGCTAGTAGACTACTGGGATCTAGACTCAGAGTCATTCATAGAAGTGGAGGACATATAATTTATTACTGGACTTTCCTAACGGGGGGAAGTGGTGAACCTATGCTCTCGCTGGCTTGGAGGTGGCCCAACTATTGATGAGTACATTGTGGTGTACTACTACCTGGACATGGAGAAGGTGGGGAGTCAGATCCCAACTAACTCCATATAGGTGCTAGGCCTAAAAGCCATTCTACTAACGCTAGGTAGGATAGCAGGGCTAGCCTCACTCCGCCAGGCCTCACGGTCATTGATGTTATATGACATGGAGTGCATGAGGCCCATAATTTATGACTAGAGTACGATATTGTTGAGAAACATGAAACAACAGCTCAACGATTGCAAGATGGGTAGGGTGTGAAACTTCGGTTTTAGTAGCATACTGAGCACATTCTTCTTTGAGCGTGTTCTAGGATTGAGCCCTAGAGTTGACGTTCCTCTACACGGGGTTCGAGATCCGGCCCAATGGCGTTAGGCGGATGCGATGCACAGACTAGGTGGAGGTAGGGTGTCCAACCCCCATCCAGTTGATTTCTTTCCATGGTGGCGACGATTGATAGTTTCCATCGATGACTACCCCTATGTGGGGATAGATTTCTGGGGAGACCCAGACATGCCGCTACCACCAGGATAGGTATACGGTGACATTGGTAATGAATCTCGACCCTCTTTTTAAAAATTTTGAGTTATTTAATTATTTTTTTGGTGTGTTTTTTTATTATGTGGAATCAAAAGACATGTTTTTGGGTGATAATACATAGTGACATATACCATATGCATGCATATGTGGGACCACGGTGGCCTGAAGGCTTCCCTCGTCATAGACAGAGGGGAAGAGGAGACGACATCACGGGTGTGGATGCGGAGCGGACGCTCCAAAGCATTCATACCAACTTCGTGAGATTGACACATAGAGAACCTGTGATGAAAGTTGAGGACTTGCCTGAGGCCATGCAGCGCCAGGTGGTGGGTGTACCACGAGCATGGGTGCGGCTATTTCGACGGCTAGCTAGAGCCGTGGTGACATTCCATGATCACAACCCCCCTCCTCCTCCACAAGATTAAATACCTGGGAGTGATATACTTTGTACTACCGTGTATTATATTTTAGTGGCTCGAGAGCCCCGGTTTTGTATTATGACACTATGTATTACCACATTTTGGATGTTTATAAAAACTTTTATGATGATCGATTTATTTATTTACATGTGTAAAAATTTATGTTTGTGATGAGCTTATTGTGTATGAAACAAATTCCAATCTAACACATAGTTAGCATATGAGTCAGCAACTTGATTATTATTTCTTGGAACATGTATGTATGTTATATTGTCAAAATTTTGTTCTAACAATCTCACACGTAAGAATCTTCTTAATAATGTCAGATCTCTAACTTGGTACAAACCATTAAGCTATGACACTACTAACTCCGAATCAAGTCATACCTCAAGAGAGAGAGCACCATGTGAAATGGCATCCCATAGAAGCTCAATAATGACACTATACTCAGCAACATTTTTTGAAGAGGGCCGTAAACATATGCCTCCTGAAGACAATACCTGACCCATAGGAGTATAAAATACCCAAGCAGCAGAAGTTGATTGTTGAGTGTGACGGCTCGCACCATCCATGAATCCTATGAAGGTGGAAGATTCCATTGACATTTTCCAAAAGAAACAGAAACTAATCACAAACTAGATCACCATAAGAAAAAGACCTACCTATGCAAAACTATACAATAATATACAATAACTAGCCTTGGCTGAAAATCTTGCATAGTAATTTTTGAGATAGAGCCCATTTCTAGGCTCTTCCAAGGTCGTTCCCTCATAATCCACTAACTCATAATCGCCCTTCTCTAACACACGTTTAATGACCTAAGGACCATGCCACATGGGGTTAAACTTTCCTTTCCCCAAGGGTTCTTTCGGTTGATCCCACAAAAGGACCAAGTCTCCCTCACTAAACCTCCTTGGACAGATAGACTTATCATACTGGACCTTAACACAATGGTTATTCACTTCTAGAGCCACCAAGGCATCTCAGTGTTGCCCATCAAGTTGCTCTAGGTGGACCACACGCTCCTCCAACAGGAAAGTGTCTAGTAAGAGCTCTATGGCTAGCTTCAAAGAAGGAATCTTGCACTCAACCGACAATACCGACTCCACTCCATGTACAAGCTGATATGGAGAAAAACCCGTGGCAGTATTAGCAGTGGTTCTATAAGCCCACAAAGAAGGATATAACATAATGTGCCAATTAGTCTTGCTTTGTACGATGGTTCCTTGGAGAATGGATTTGAGTTATTTGTTCACTGCTTCTACCTGTCCATTCGCTTGAGGGTCATAAGAGGAGGAATGCTCTTGCTTATATCCTAACTTCGATGCCAACTCTTCCATCATATGATTCTGAAAGTGTGAGCCATGGTCAGTGACAAGCTCCTTTGAAATACTGAACTGAGTAATAATATATTTGAATATGAAGTGCACGACTGTCTCACCATCAGATTTAACTGTAGGCATGGCCTCAACCCATTTCGTGAAGTAGTCAATAGCCACTATGATATGATGATATCCCCCAGCTGAAGCTGGGTTATAATCCATAAAATCGATCCCCCACTTAGTGAAGGGACCAGTGGTGATGATGGGATGTAATGGGGTAGGTCGTGAGCCCATATTCCATGCAAACACCTGGCAAGGGTGGAACTTCTTGACCCCATCTACACAATTTTTAAAGATCGACGGCCAAAAATAACCCACTCTCAATATTTTTTGGGTTGTAGAAATCCCAGATAAATGACCACCACATGCCCCTTTGTGGCAGTCATTTAGCACAAGCTCATCCTCCTCATGCGTTAGACAACGACGTAAAATGGAATCTACCCCACGGTGGTACAAGGTATTATCCACTATGAGGTAATTCTTGGATACATGACGTAATCGTTGTTGTTCATCCCATGAGAGGTGAGTGGGGACCTTCAATGTTTGTAAATATATAATAATATCCCCATACCATGGGTTTAAAGTTGAGATCAAGAAGATGTGCTCATCGATAAACGTATATTCACAAACCATCTCCTAGGCTTCGCTTGGGAAATCCGATATAAGCTTCGCAAAAATTAACGATTTCTTCAATTTTGCTGAAACAAACTCGAGGTCGAATTCTTGCAAGATTACAATCCATTTATTATACTTTCCCACAATCATCCTTTGAGTGAGGATGAATTGAAACGGATTGACATGGGATACAACCAAGGTCTGGTGAAGGAGAATATAATGTCTCAACTGTTGAACCAGATGTACGGTAGCTAAGGAAAGCTTCTAAACATGGGAATAATAGATCTCCGCATCAATAAGATTCTGACTTAGATAGTATATGACATGCTCTTGGAGCTCCTCGTCCTATTGAACCAAAACCATACCAATCATCTCCATGGATGCGGCCACATAATGTAGAAAATCATGGCTATAGTCTAGGGGACTAATCATCGGGGCTGATGCTAGGGCTCACTTAAGCGCATCAAAGGACTCCTGGGCTTGCTCATCCCAACAAAAGGTGGTGTCCTTTTTCAATAGATGCATAAAGCCTCTAGTCAAATTAGAAAATTTGACAACGAATCTCCATAATAAGTTTTCCATGCCTTGAAAACATTGAAGATGTCTAATGTTCCTCGGTGGGGAGACAACTGAAGTATTGCCTCAACCTTCAAAGGGTCGACTCTTATACTCTCCTTGGAAACAATGAACCCTAACAAGCGACCATACTTCATGCAAAATATGCACTTGTGAGGATTTAACTTGACCAAATAATGGTGGCACCTTTCGAATACTAATCTCAAATGATAGGAATGATGCATTCTCATACGAGAATGAGCAGCAAGGTCATCCAAAAATACTTCAATAATCGATTTGAGATCATGGAAGATCAAGGCCATAGCCCACTGAAAAGTGGCTCTGGCATTCTTAAGGACAAAAGGCATTTTCTGATATGCAAAGGTTCCCCAAGGACAAATAAATGCATTCTTATGTTGGTACTCAGGTTTAATTTGTATATGATTGTATCTGGAAAAGCCGTCCATAAAAGAAAATACCTTGCTACCCACACACTCATCCAAGATTTGATCTATAAATGGTGTGGGGAAATTATCTTTAGGATAGGCACGATTCAAGTCATGGAAATCAGTGCACATATGGATCGTTCCCTGCTTGTTATCTACCAGAACAGGATTTGAATCCCACTCCGTCAAGGGAACGGGATAGATAAAATTGGCTTGCAACAGCTTCTCTATCTCTTCCTTAATCACGGGTGCTTTCCTAGGATTCACTGCACGCAAGCGTTTTAGAACAGGACTAGCATTGGGATAGGTTTTAATCTCATGTTCAACAATACGAGGGTCGATACCTGGCATTTCATCGTAAGACCAAGCAAAGATATCACAAAATTCTTTAAAAAGCTCGGTGTATTCTTGAATCTTAGCATGGGAACATTCTGCCCCAATATAGACATTCTCAATCCTGCCAGGATCATGAGAGATATTGATAGGAATTGTAGGAGATATATTCGCCATGTTCCTATCAGCCATCATACCAGGAGAGATTAATGGAACCATGGGACTACCAATTCTCTCACTAAGAACCTCCCTAAAGTCCTCACACTCCAAGTGGTCAAGCTCGAGAAGAAAATAAGATCTATGATGCAACTCTTCCCGAAGTAGTTCAACCCCTGACATGGCCTCAATAATCGCTTCATCTTAAGGAAAAACACTATCAAGGCAGTCATGCATGTGAGAAGACTGAACTACCCATGTAGGAAGCACATATGGGTCCTCCTCCTCTGTCCGTGAAGAGAAGGACTAGGCTCTGCAACACATCCAATATTAGCTTGATAAGCTACCATAGTTGCAGGCAAGGTCATGTCGGTCATGATGGGATCACTCGAAGTATTTGGTGTGGGAAGAATCCAAGGATCTTCCATATGAATCATGCAAAAAGACACTGATCTCATAGATGTCAAAGCCTCAATGGAACTAGACCCGATCATAGGGACAGGTGCTGGACAACTAAAGCTTCCCATAAGGGATGGATACATGCCCACACCCACACTTCCAGTTGTCGGTTGAGAGTGCTGAACAATAGGGATCAAAGCTCCCAAAGATGTGGTAACCGATGTATTCTTGAATGACGTTTGATTAATCGTAACTATCTTCCCATTAAATGGAAAGCATACAATAGGAAATAGTGAATAAGCTACGACTTGCATACTATACATCCAATTCCATCTCAGCAATAGATTATAGTTAAGGGGCGCATCAACCACCTCAACCTCTATCGCAATGGTCTTTCCTCCCAAATGGACCTTAAGGGAAGGAAGGATCCTGTGCGACCTAAATGATCTCCCATCAAACGCGGTAAACATGGTACCTGATTTAGACAACTCAGGGGAACCTAAACCCTTCCAACACGATAAAGACATCACAGAAGCAGCAATGCCTTCGTCAATCACAGTGTGCTTGAGGGTCATGTTAAGACATTCTACATGAATCAAAAGAGACACATGGTAAGGAAAGCGAGGCTGAAGTCTTGTGGTTTCAAATTTAATCACAGAGGAAGAATTATCATCATTCACACCAAGGGAAGAAAGCAAATCCTTCCTTTGCGAAGGACAACTCTAAAGTACTTCTAGTGCAAACATCGCATAAGGAGTGTGGCCCAAATCATTGACAACATAATAGTTCTGCGTGGCTCAAGCATTAGGATTGTGCCCTGAATGCTTAAGGACTCCCTTAGGAATGTGATGTGCAGTATTTCAATTCTGTTACAGAGAGAAATTCGTATGGCTTGGGGTACCACAACAGATAGCTTGACTCCAGAAATCAATCCTTTCCAATATGGAAGAGAAATCAAATATCTAACACTAAAGGATCAAAAATTGTACCTTATTCTGGACGGTTGAAGTAGATCCCCGTTGAGCTTTCCAACTTCAGCTTGAATTAATGAATCACTTCCTCAACAATAAGTAAACAAGACAAGAATACTATATATATAGGTGTTAGATCTACTCTAGCATATATAATCAACGACATATAAGCATTTGAAATCATCCATGGATAAAATATTCATTCAAACATACATTATTGGACAGGAAAAGATATTTCTATTAATATAAAATCAGAGATTACAATGAATACAACCTCTGTCGGCACGTCTGTGAATCGGAGAAACTGAATCCCCCACTTGGGCCTCCACCACCTCAATCCTCCATCTCTCGATAGAAAGCTCACAAGCAAAAGGAAAGCTTGGGAAGAACATTAAAGTGCTCCAAGGGACAAAGGGATGTAGACTCAAGCACAAGTTCCAAAAACAATGGACTATAGTTTCTTTGCTCTCAATTCTCTTATGCCTTCAATGTATCCAAAGGGTTCCTTATATATCTTTTCAATGGGGTAATGAAAGGTCGAATTCGAGGGATGTCAAGGCATATGGAAGGCCAAGAGATAGGTGAGTCAGATCCATGTCAAGGAAAACTCCAAAAGGATTTGGATTTTTGTACACATCTTGATGTATGCGGTTTTAGAGGTCAAACCCATGTATATACGTGATAAAGGGTTTAAAAGTCACGTATAGCAATTTTTACATGTTTTTAGGGATGGTCTAGGAAACATAAAAGGACAAAAAATGGTCCAAGGGGTCTAAGGACTTTGCAGAGGGATAGGGGAAGCCCATACAAGTGTGATTCACCTGGTGTTGTAAAATATGCTATAACAGATGCACCCTAATGCGCGAGGTCAGAGGGGTCATATGATGGCCGAAATACATTATAAGTCCATCCTAGAAGTGGAGTGATGAAGAATCCCAAATGGAATACCAGCCACCCAATTAGCATAGTACAATGATACAAATTTGCATATAACTACAAATCCATATAGCAGTCTCGGATACATAAGAGTATAATGGCCATGAATAGGCATGATACAAAATATGACATAAGTGGTCATAGTGGGGGATTTAGTTTCTTCGATTCATAGACGTGTAGATAGAGATTACAATGAATACAACCTCTATTGGCATGTCTGTGAATCAGAGAAACTGAATCCCCCACTTGGGCCTCCACCACCTCAATCCTCCATCTCTCGATAGAAAGCTCACAAGCAAAGGGCAAGCTTGGGAAGAACACTAAAGTGCTCCAAGGGACAAAGGGATGCAGACTCAAGCACAAGTTCCGGCAACAATGGAATATAGTTTCTTTGCTCTCAATTTTGTTATGCCTTCTATGTATCCAAAGGGTTCCTTATATAGATTTTCATTGGGGTAATGAAAGGTTGAATCCGAGCGATCTCAAGGCATATGGAAGGCTAGGAGACAGGTGAGTTGGATCCATGTCAAGGAAAACTACAAAAGGATTTGGATTTTTGTACATAGTTTTAGAGGTCAAACCCATGTATATACATGATAAAGGGTTTAAAAGTCGTGTATAGCAATTTTCACATGTTTTTAGGGATGGTCTAGGAAACATCAAAGGACAAAAAATGGTCCAAGGGGTCTAAGGAGTCTACAGAGGGACAGGGGAAGGCCATATAAGTGTGATTCACCTGGTGTGGTAAAATATTCTATAACACACACCCCTCCATGGCAATCATTAATCACAACCTCATCCTCCTCATGAGTTAAGAAACGATGTAAAATGGAATCAACCCCACGACGTTACAAAGTATCTTCCACTATGAGGTAGTTCTTCGCTACGTGATGTAGTCGTCGATGCTAATCGCGTGAGAGGTGAGTAGGAATTTTAAATGTTTGCAAATAAACAATAATATCCCCATACCAAGGGTCCATGGTTGAGATGAGAAATATATGCTCATTAACAAGGGAATCCTCATGAATCTCCCCTTCATCCAAGTTTGGAAAATCCAATATGAGCTCAGCAAAGATTATTGATTTATTCGATTTTGCCAAAACAAACTCAAGATCAAACTATTGCAATATAAAAATCCATTTATTATACTTTCCCCTAATCATCCTTCTAGTGAGGACGAACTAAAATGGATTAATGTGAGCTACGAACAAATTTTGGCAAAGGAGGATGTAATGCCTCAAATGTTGAACCACATGAATGGTGGCTAAGGCTATCTTATCAACATGGGTATAATGAAGATCTACATCAATAAGGTTTTGGCTAAGATACTAAGATGACATGCTCATGGAGCTCCTCATCCTCTTGAACCAAGACCATACCAATTGTCTCTTGAGATGCAGCCACATAAATCAAGAAATCATGACTATAGTCTAGTGGACCAAGCACGGGAACTGATGCCAAGGATTTCTTCAAAGCATCAAAAGATTCCTGGGACCACTCATCGCAATAAAAATGGGTGTCTTTCTTCAATAAACACATGAAGAGCTTGGTTAAATTGGAAAAATTTACCATGAACCTTCACAAAAAGCTCGCCATTCCTTGTAAACATTGAATATGTCGAATATTAAATGGGGGAGACAATTGAAGTATTGCCTCAACCTTCAAGGGATTGACTTTAATGCCCTCCTTGGAAACAATGAATCCTAGTAAACTGTTGATGTATTTGTAACTTTGGAATGTATTCACTTATATATCTTATGTATTATATCCCGATGTTTATTCTGGGAGGTGTTTGTAATGTATTTGAGTCATGCCATGCCCCGATGTTCCTATCGGGAGATTCAATAATGTAAACAAGTCATGTAAAGTCATTGTGGGTAACCCTCCTATTGTCTAAGGGTTAAATTCCCCACATTTGTGGGGCCCTAGGGTTATTATAATATCCTAGAGAAGTCAACCCTAGGTGAGTTATTGTAAGTCAGGGAAATAGTCCCCACCATTGTGTTAAGGATAACCTTCCTTATTGGTCGGAGAGGAAAAGTCCCCACAAGTTGTGGGGCACTAGGGTTATTAGACTCTCCTAGAGATGTAGGCTCTAGTAAGTAATTTTTAAGTGAGGCCAACATGTTGGAGAGGACATTAAGTGAACAAAAGAATATAAATAGAGAGTGAGCCTCTCTATTTATCACGCACACACTCACTCATTGGGGCGCATGAGTGAGAGAGAAGTTGTTGGGACAAGAGAGAGACTACTGCTGTTGGGAGATCATATTTATGTTTTTAGGTTTTAATTTTGGTGTTGATTCTATCTCTAAGGAAGTTACAGGATTTTCTCCTTTATGGTTTCCCCGAGGAAAATTCTTTGTGTCTCTTGTCTCTTGTGTTTTATTGCTATGCGTGTTATTCTCTCAGTTAAATATCCTAAGATCATAATGCTAGCTTGAATGATAAAAATCTAACATGGTATCAGAGCTAACCTGAGAAGAAGAAATTATGAAGCTATAGAAGCTAGGGATTCTTAATTTTTTGGTCTCTCTCCACAATCCATCAGCAAAAGTATGCTAGGCTGACTCTCCATTGAAGGGCGTATCTTTATGTCAAAGCGGAATTCAATTCTGAGCATATTCAGTTTTCGGTGAGGGAATTTAGGGCTTTCTATAGAAGAGGAATTTTTGAGTGAGCCCAGAATAGGATTTATCTCATCATCAAAATCAAATTTTAGAGACCTGGGTTGATATTTTTGGTTGGGTGAAATTCCAGGAAAGTCAAACCCTAGTTTGACCCCAAGCCGAAAAAACCCTAAAATACTAAAAATGATAATTTTTGGTATATTCGCTATATATCAGGATTGGAGATGGATTAGGAGTTGAAACTTTTGTATACTGTATATAAAATATATATTTAGACTGTATCCAAAATTCAAACTCTGATTCACTATACTCCAGGAGATATGATCCCTCCAAGTTAGGGTTCTAGTCTCTTCCAGGATTCATCCCTAAACAGGACACCTGGGGAGAATTGCTATATATCGGGATACAAAGGTAAAAATGAAATTTCTGAAGATGTTCCAAAAAATGAATATATGGTACTATATGTGGTCTGATTTTCAGACCTATAATAGGAAATGGTGACATGTGACAGTCCGTACAACCTCGCTGTGCTGAATAGTCCTAAAAAAGGTCACCTTGGGAAAACGATCTTAAGTCCCAATTGGTGAACCCAATTCTGATGAAACATGTGGTATTGGAATAGGGACAGGTGAATACATCTTAGTGCATAGTTTTAGACATATAAGAGTATTAATTTTGGATATATCATAGAAACAGTATCAAGAATTTCTACAGAAGAAATTGGAAAACTAGGGAATCCTGTTCCGAGAGCTTCCCTCCACTGTTTTTAGAAAATGAGTACATTGGATAGATCACCTTGAAGAGATATATATTTATATCCAATCAGATCTGAAATATTCCAGGTTTTTAAAATTAGGGTTTTCTATGACAAACCTTCCAGCCATGAAGAAGTAACCAAGAAGAAAGGGAAGATCAGTTCAAGAAGAATGATGTCTAGGATGCAGTATCGATACGTGAAGGTAAGTTCGTAGTTCCATCATGGAGTAGATGGAAACATCATGGGATACAAGGCAAGATTCATAGCATGAGGCTTCTCATGAAAATAAGGCATAAACTACGAAGAGACATTTGCAGCCACTGGAAGTGAAGTCACATGACAAGCAGAATCATGTGTGCAAATGAAAGAAGGCCTTGTATGAGCTGAAAAGACACCCATGGGATAACACATACATGAAGAGGTTGATGAAGATATGAACCTATACTACAAGGTTGATAGAGGATGACAAGCTCATAGATGGGTGCGAGAAGAAATTTTGAAAAATTTCAAGATAGAGGATCTTGGTATCTAGTGATCCTAGATGGATACATAGAATATTAGTAGTAGAGGAAGCTACGTGTCACTCCGGTACAAATTTTTTCAGTACATAGAGTATGAAAGACAGAGGAAGAATGATGCTCTACTTTAGAGGGAGTGACTGTAGAAGGTCTTGAGGTTTGACATGGTATGACAGGATGGACAGATTACTGATGCCTCTAGGATTTACTAATAGTAAAGTGAATTCCAACCTTTTCTTCAAGGTTGAAGATGGAAGACCAGTTGTTGGCTCTGCGGGGCAGACCCAGGTTTACTTGTTATGTACCAACAAAACCCCTAGCTCACTGGCCCTTTCAGCAAAATACTGTAGAGCAGCCTGAAGTCTCACCCGAAGTGATATTAGATGGGGTGGCTGAAGACTCAAGTGTCCTCAACCGGGTTCTGTAGCATCCTGGGGTCTCACGACTCTTCTTAGCCAGCGGGATCTCTCTCTGTGATGGTGACATTTCTTACTCACTGGCCCTGGGAGGGATCAGTCCCTTATCACATCGCTGCCTCTAGAGCAATGTGCAAACTATCTCCTTGGCTACCCTCTTATACTACGATATCTCACACCGCGGTTCCTCCAACAGTGCGATATCGCCTTTCTATACTGCGATATCCTTTATGGTAAGACTTCAATATGGCTCTCACGGTCCAAAGGCTCCTCTCTTAGTATACTATTTAAGCTAAACATCCTCACTTACACTCCTATAGTCTAATATTCTTAACATCAACTATGCTCAACTCGCTGAGCTAATATACAGAAATTACTTAACACTGTAACTGCAACTATCATGCATCAAGGACTGATAAACTAATATACAGGATACTTGATACATTCAACTTGTGGTTAACCTTCTATGCACTATAACTGAAGCATAACATACATACATTCATCACTGATAAGAAACATCCATGTAACAGATAACAGAAAGCAAACAGGTAAAACACAATCACATGAACAATCGCACAACACACGGGTTTTACGTGGTTCACTTCCAGGGGTGAAGCTACGTCCACGGGAACTAGTTTTTATATTATATATTGAGAGAGTAAACACAGTTCCACTGCAACCTATTATGCAGCTTGAGATATTCTGGGAAACTCCCCACACACAACCGGGAGCCCTTCTCTCTTAGATCTCTTCTTCCTCTTATATTTCCTTCTTACAATATACTCTTCCTCTCTCTCTCAATCCCTGCGGATTGTTCAATCCCTGCGGATTGTTACATTCATGCTCTAGGAGCCAGCTACTGGTTATATTAAGATAACTATAGACTGAATAACCGAACCAGAGCTTAAATCTTACAATACTGAGACTCTAGAGACACTTGGCTAGCTAAATGACTCAGTGGCTACCCCCCGTCTAACTATCTAAGCAGCTACCCAATTGTCTAACCTTTTACATTACAAAATACATGCTTATATAGGTGGTCTGAAGGTGTCGCCATTACAAAACTATGGGCCTTTCCCAATAGTAACCCAAAAACCCTAACTGTGACAGTCGGTGCGTCTGTATTGTGGGTTGCCTCTTACCGTCACACCAAAGCTTCCTGCAGTCTTCCATGCTTCCCGGCACTGATCATGGGTATGGGCACCACTTCCTACTGTCCTTTTTCTTCAATACCTCGGCCCGTTGCTCTTTTTCTCTTTATGAGGGTAGCTAAGCCCTCCTGTCTTCGCCGCTGCCTTAAGTACAATGGTTGAGCTCTCTCTTCTTGGCCGCTCAGGTACTGTCTTATTTGACTTCCCTGTCCTGATGTAGCAGTTTTTCCTGTAGCTGTGGGACCCTAATCCAACAGTCCCCTAACACTTACTTGTGGCTCATCCCTGAGCCACTAACAACTGGCTTCTCCTGCTGTAGCTTCTCCTTGGCTTCCTACGAAGTCCTTGTGAATCTCTCATGAAGTCTTGCAACTTATTTATTCATAGCTTCGACACACTCTTGTGCCGTTTCAAGCATAACTTGACTAATGCTGGAATCTTTTGTATCATCCATTTCATTCTTACTTATAGTGAAATCCTTAACCTTCTGCTCAACCGCATCGACCAGCTCTACGGTTTGTTCCTGATATGGTTGAAGCAGGTTATTAAACTATATCTCCTTTGTTCTTAACCGCTGCGCTTCCTATTGCAAACGGTTCATCTCTGTTGTCTTCTTCATCTTTGCAAGAGCTCCTAAAATATTGAATTCTTCCTTTATTACTGCTGTGGCCTTCTCTATGTGCTAGATGCTCTGCTACAATTCCAGTCTATCTGGGAGCTCGTCCAGCTCCGACCATGTCTTCGTCGCATCGGCTAGTAATGAATCTACATCATCTATGCGACTCTTCATCTATGTTGAAGCAAGTCTAAAGGCCTGTGCCCTTACTTCCTTGTCTACTTCAAGTGTTCCCAGTGGTCGAGCCTCAAGCTTAGAAATCTGCGCTTTGTGGTCTTCCTCCATCTTAGTCACTGTCTCTTCTAGAGCCTTTGCTCTTTCTGCAACTCATCTTACCTTCTGTGTTAGAGGTAAGGAAAACTCAATGTTACACTGGGGTAACTCTAATGCGATGCTCTACAGGAGCTGGTTGAGATCCTACTCTCTTTCTTGATATGTTCTTAACTCTTCTGCCTTTGTCTGAAGGCCTGCGATGAGTTCTGCATTCTTTTGTTTCAGCTGGGTGTTCTACTTATAAGTCGCAAGCTCTCTATCCCTGAGCTCTGTGGCTAGATGCTGCTAGATCATATGTAACTGGTCAATGGGGAACTCTACGAGATTAACCTTGACAGGTTGTCTAATCTGTATCTGTACATCAATCATTGAATCAGGGAATTGGATGCTCCCTAGCAGTATCAACACTATATTGATGTGATCCTTTACAAGGATTTCCTCGCGGGAAATTGATTGTTTTGAGCTTTCTCCTGCTATCACCTTGAATGGATGAGTCTACATTATGGAAGTATTCTCAGTGAATGATTTCATCTCCAGAAGCTGCTTGTCTACCGTGCTCTGCAGTTTGTCTTGCGATGTCTGCATCGCCTGAAAGGAGTCCTTCATTTCCTCCTTTAATCTTGGTGCGATTTGATCATAGTCATTGTTTGTCAGTGCTGTCTCTAAAGCTGGCTTGGAGGATTTTTCTTTTTTCTTCTTTGGTGCCTCTAGTGGCACCTCTTCTACATCTTTCCTCTTTTGTGCCGGTTGTGGAACTTCTGCTGTATCTTTTGTCTAGGACCCCACTTTGTCTTTTCCTTTGTCCAATGGGTCTGTCTGTACGGTACCTGTTGGTAGTGTTGTGGTTTCTTCTAATGCTTTCTTCCACTCGTCATCAAAGCCTTTGATGACATCTTCTACATCCTACACTGTCATCTTGAATGAACCATTTTCCCAGTTATCCATTTTAGACCTTTTTGGCCTTAGGTAGATTCTATGGCTGTCTGCCATGAAATCAAGCCAATTATCATACATGTCCACAATCTCCATGGTGATCTGCGGTGTCTCTTAGATGAATTTATTCAATAGCTTATAGTATTCATAGAATAATATCATATTGATATTTTTCTTGGCTGGGATGTTTCTCTCCCATAAGTTTGCATAGCGCGCGCCTCTGGGCTCACCGCTTCCTAGCTGTAAAAACTGGGTATGGGGTGGCTCTCTCCACCTGACGAATGCACATAATATAAGTAGCCATGAAAAGTGGAAGGGGTGGTTTGGCTCATCCTATGCTGTCAAACAATCTTGAAGAAAAATATTTAATAAGAATAAGCACCAATTAAATTGTTCACCTTCCGTAACTTGTATGGAAAGGTGAATTACTGATCCTGTGACTTCCTTTGGCCGAAATTTCGTTAACAGTCTGCCTGCGAGCAGACTGGCTGTAAATCTGAGTGTATCGTCTGCTATTGCTATGAGGTCATAATCCTGGCCTCCTCTCTGTAGCTTATAATTAGTAACTAGGGTTGCTGGTGGCTTGGAATCTTTGGTTTTTCCTGATATATGTGTCTTAGGGTCCTTACCAGTCTTGGAAAACTTGGTGATGCGGTGTATTAGGTCGACGTTCAGATCGACCTTGTTACCTAGCCAGAGGTAACCTCCATGTACAAAATAAAGTAGCATGCGCACCATGGAATTAACCTCTGCACCTCGTCCAAAATGTGGTATTCTAAACAAATTGAGCAAGCCTGACCGCTCAAGAATCTGGACATGTTCCATAGGAACAAATTCATCTGCACTGGTCCTCGGGTTCCTTTGACCGTAAGATACTGATCTGGGTGAAACTAAGGATATGTCTTACTGTCTCCAAGGTTATAGTCTATAAATTTGAGACTAGGGGCATATCTTAATAGATCTCCCTCTTCCTTTACACGAGAATCAATCGGCGGTAGGGGAACAAGAAACTTAGCACCCTTGGGAATGTTTACCTCTGGTGCGTTTTCAACTCATGGCATGATGTAATCTACTGCCATATGAACTTCTTCCTTCATCTCTGGTATGGATTCTTGTACTATCTGAGCTTGACTCCTCATCCTTGGCAGCTGTCTAACCTGTGATGTACCTAATTTCACAACCTTGGGCGGCGTCGTCATAGCGGACACAAGGCCACCACACTGGAATCTTTGCACAATGTCTTCTAAAGGTTCCTTCTCAGATAGAAACCACTCGGTGCAATACTTTGAACTGGAAATGGCTGCGAATTTGGGGAAAACTAGCACTCTGTAACTAAAGTATCTTTTCACAAGGGAAACTCTTACAATTTGCTCTATAACTCTCAGAAATCGCAAAAGTAACCCTTCTAAGTGAATGATATTTTGAATTTATAGTGAAGGTGATACTCTCTGAAGCAACGGTCATCTAGGCTAGAACCGTTGGTGGTATTAATTGCATGGAAAAGACAATACCCGTCATTTGGATCCTCATTAATTGCTGAAATCCGATCAAATTTCCCTCGAAACTTGTGTATAGGCGTCGGTCTCGACCAAGATTTAGCAAATCTGGAAAAATCATTATACTGTTGCCAAAACTAGGGTAACGTATACTGGTCATTTCTGGATTAACTACTTGTCAGAAGGCGAAGTGACTGGTCGTCTGTCTCTTTTCAAACTTGTCTACATGGCATGGGGAGCATCGCATTGCTGCGATGTAACACCGCATGGTTCTGAACCAACATGCTGGCATGAAACTCTGCAACATTTCAAAAACTCCGCAATCATCCTATGACTTGCGCACCATACACACTTTTTTTTTTGACTCTCACCTCCGCAAGCATCCTATGACTTGCAAAAAATAGACTTTCTTCATGCGATTCCTTATACTTAGAATACTTAGAACTCTTTACCTGCCGGTGTAGAATAATTACCGGTGCGATGCCTCCTTTCAACTACACTGGGCATCTGCACACTCACAGCTGTATGTGTTAGGGCAGATGGATGGAGTGGTTGTCACTATAGAGCTTAAGCCTACTGCCATTAATCAACGTAGGAAGAAGCTCCCCATTCAGTTTGCTGAGCTGAATGGTACCTCCTTCTGTAACATACTGAATCTGATATGGCCCCAACCAATGCGTCTTGAACTTCCCTGGAAACTTAACAAACTTACTATCATATAGGAGCACTAAGTCTCCTATCTGAAAACTCTTGCTCTTGATGTGCCTATCATGCCAAGATTTCTCTCGTGCCTTCTGCGCTTTCTGATGAAATCCTGCGATGAATCTGTCTTCCTCTAAGGCAAGCAGCTGCGCTAGCCTTTCATTCATCGTATCTGTATCAGCTATCTCGGTAATTTGAGCAACTCTTAAACTGGGAATAATATATTCCATAGGCATAACAGCCTCTTGTCCATACACCAAGATGAAAGGTGTGTGTCTTGTAAGTTTCTTGCATGCAGTCCTATAAGCCCATAATACAGCATTAACCCTGAGGTCCCAATCATTTCTTTGGCTATCACAGATATTAGTAAGAGCATTTTCTAGAATCTTGTTAAAGGCCTCCACCGTACCATTAGCTTGAGTATGGTAGGGAGTGCTCTTATGGTGCTGGATCTGAAATTCCTCTGTTAAGGCCTCAATAGTGCAGTTCAGAAAATGTGTGCCTTCATCACTCATCAAAATTACTAGACATCCAAATATAGTTATGATGTTTTCAAAAATGAACTGTGCAGCTGTAGCAGCATCACAATTCCTTACTGCTTTAGCCTCTACCCACCTGGTGAGGTATTCTATTCCTGTGATGATGTATCTCACACCAGTTCATTTCCCTGGTGGGTTGATAGGACCCACAAAATCTATAGCCCACTTGTCAAATGCCCGCAATGTAATCTGTGGTCACAGCGGCATTTCATCTCTCCACGAAGGTTTTCCTACCCTCTGGAAGATATCGCAACAACTGCAAAACTCCTTAGTGTCTTTATGCAAAGTAGGCCACCATAACCCTATAGTCAGGATTTTTTGAGCAGTCGGCTTTCCTACGAAATGACCTCCTGCGGTACCTGAGTGTGCTTCTCTGATAATGGTCTCTTTCTCATGCGGCATCACGCATCTACACAGGACTTCATCCGGACCTAACTTATATATATGTCCTACGATCAAAGTGAAGTCTGCTACTTTCACAACTAATTGTTTTTTTTGCTGCTTAGTAAACTCAACTGGTGCCCACCCTGTAGTGAGAAAGTGAATAATATCCTCATAGTAATCATCTGTGATCTGGATAGAAAATAATTATGCATCTGGAAGATTATCCTCTAAATTACTTGGTTCTTCTCCTGAATCTATTCATGACAGATGATCAGGTCTGGCATTTAATTTTCCTGGTTTTACAATAATTTCAAAATCATACTCCTAAAATAAGAGTAACCATCTACATATCCTTCCTCCTAATACTGGTTTATTTACCAAATACTTTAAAGCAGAATGGTCAGTAAACATCTTGAATGGGGCACCCAACAGGTAGTGCCTGAACTTTTGTAGAGCATACACCATAGCTAATCCTTCTCTTTCTGTGGTGGTGTAGTTCTTTTCCATGGTAGATAGCTTTCTACTTGAGTATGCAATAGGGTGATCAATACCTCCTTCTCTTGGCTGTGTTAAGATGATCCCCAATGCGATGCCAGATGCATCCACATGTGCATGAAATGGCTTGTTCCAATCTGGGAATACTAAGATGGGTGCTGTAACCATCTTCTCTTTAAGTGTGTCTAAACTTTGCTGGAATTCCTCATTCCATAGGAATTTCACTTCTTTATTTAACATCTTTTCCATAGGTGCTGTGATCTTTGCGTAACCTTTGATGAATTTTCTATAGTACCCGATATGGCCGAGCACTGTTCTCAATTGCTTGACTGAGTTGGGTGCTGGGAGATGTACAATGATGGAAATATTTGTAGGATCTACCATCAAGCCTTGTCTGCAAACAATATGACCCAACAGAATACCAAATGGTGCACATAATATACATTTCTTCAAGTTAAGAGAAATCTGATATTGCCTACATTTCTCTAACATGAGCCTTAAATCTCCTATATGCTTTTCGATTAATCCAAATACAGTCCAATCATCAAAATAGACTTCTAAGAATTTATGGATGTATTCCTTGAATACAGCAACTACTACTCTAGAAAAGATAGCTGGTGCATTTTTAAGACCAAAGGGAATTACCGTGTACTGGAATGAGCCCCATTCTGTTGCAAAAGTGGTCTTGTGTCGATCCTCTAGATGGATTCTGATCTGGTGATAGCCTGAAAAGCCATCAGTGAAGGAGTAGACCTCCTGTCCTCCCACAATGTCTAACACTTCATCAGTGAAGGGTGTCGGAAATGGGTCATGAAGTGATGCATCGTTGAGTTTGCGCAAGTCAACACAAATCCTGATTTCTCCTTTGGTTTTCTTTTCCTGCACGACCATGGGAATAACCCATTCGCTTTCTTCTACTGGCTCAATGATGCCTGCTGCTAGCATCTTATCGATCTCATCCTTAACTTTTTCTTTATAGCAGTGATTCAATCTGTATGGACGCCGCTTAACTAGCCTAGCATCCTCTTTCAATGGTATGCGCATGACTCCCAAATCTCCTACTATTCCCTTCATCTCTGTGAACTTAGTGGGAAATAGGTCCTGATATTCATGTAAGAGATCTGCGATGTGTCCTACTGTTTCATCATCCCAATAGTTTCCAATAGAGGCAAACTTAGGTTCTATTTCTGTGCCAATATTGATCTTTTTAATCTTGATAGGTTCTGTGATAGCTGGAATTTCTAGTATGGGTCCATCAACATCGTGAGTCCCTTCTGACTCGGGAATGTTGACACTGTGAGGATTCTCATACTCATCATCTGGTTCTGCTGCGAAGTTGTAACATTCTAGTGCATGTTCCAACTGGCTGGCCCAATCAGGCTGAGGAGGCACTGATAGGGTACAGTTGTCAAATACCGTAGTCTTTATTACATCTAGAGCCTGATCAATGCTTGGGTACTCAGATTCAAAAGTGAAAGTGAGTAGGAAGCTTTCTATCATAAGTGGCCATGTGATGGTTCCTCTACGCAACTCTGTCTCAGTGTACCAATTCCTTGGAATTGTGTCTAAAGTGTGAATGAATGGGTGAACCCATTCATCCTTTGGAATATCCGACCAACTCTATTCGCAAATCTGAATATGTGACCTGGGGTCACTCTCTCCTGTGTATTTCTGCTGTAAAGGCTCCTTCTCATTAGAAAATCTAATCTCCATCAGTCTCTTAAGATCATCCCATGATGCGATATGTTCTTTATGTGCATGCCACCATCTTGCAAGTGTGTCTTTTAATGCAAGGTCCATAGTTGTCATCCTCTGCTCCTGAGGAATTTCCTGCTGAAACTGCTGTAAAAAGTCATTGACATCTGCTAAGCCATGAAACGATGGAATATCAATGATCTCTATGCCAATCCATCATAGTGACTTAGTCATAAATGCACATCTGCGAGATGAGACTTCGTTAAGTTTGTTCTGCCAGTTCTCTAGACCAACATCCGAGTCTGATGCGCATGAGTTGTCGCATCGCCAACTAATGTTTCCTTCTGCGGTAGGGTTGATGTAATCACTCTGATTAGCATTCATTCGATAAAGGTTTTCCATGTTGCACACCTCCTCCTCTGCCCTAATAGGTTCAATGTAGCGAGGACCCTAGAAAGGATCCAATGGTGCGATGACCCGGATCTGATTATCCTCAAAGGTCATTTGTCTTTTCTTTAATTTGATAAAAGCCATGTTATCAATTTCCCAATCAATACTTAGTAAAGCTGGGTATGGTCTACTATCGCCAATGATCTCTATAACTTCAAATTCTGCAAAGTTGCGAACTCCGTCAATATCAACTGGTACCTGTAGTAATTGACCCAATGGTGATACCCGCTGCTGATTAGCTAAGCACAGATGGATAGGCGATCTGGATAACTTAGGGCTACCCATCTGTTCCCATGTCTGCTTAGTCAGAACATTTACCTTTGATCCTAAATATAGGATTACCTCATCCATTTCAAATTCTCCAACTTGTGCTATGAGTCTCATCTCTCTTCATGTTCTTGTATGTCCCATAATATTATGAACAGCACACTGCGCACTGCTCACAGAAGAAGATGGTTGACACTGATCTATGATGTGTTGAAGCTCTCTGATAGCTTTCTCATTTATAATGAGTTTCAAGCAGCTCCACAGGAAGGATTGTACACTTCCTGTCAACTCATTCTCTTCGCATCTTCCCGATGTGGTAGTTTGCGATATCTGTACAGGACTAATGCCACAAGGTTCTTGCTGTGGTATGCCCCTGCACGGCAGTACCTGCGATCCTGATGGTGTAGGTTCAGTAAAGAAATTTTTTGCTTGCTGAAACGTTTCTTTGTTTTTCTGCAGGTCGAGTGGTGTTGATTTATTAGTCACTTTTCGCACCCACTGCGGACCTGTAGTCTTTTCTGTATCGTCTTGCGATGTTCTACTAGTAGAAGCACTGCTGCGAGTCACTATATTGACTCTTGGTTCTGGCTCTTTCTGCTCAGTAGCAATAAGCTGGATGTTCTGGTGTACTGCTGGCTTAGGTTCCCTAATATTGGCTATCAAGATTAGACACTCTTCTATAGGGTGATCATAGGACTTGCAATACTTACATGTTGTACTAGGGTTCTGACAATCCCTAGCATAATGTCCTACAATTCCACAATTGTAACACGTAATAGGTCCACGGCCACGGCCAAAGCCTTCTCCATGGCCTCATCCTCTGAATCCTCCTCCATGACCAACATGAGCCTCTTCATGATGTGCTCTTGCTACTGGACCTGCTGTTTCTGACTGGACTCTATACAAGTCATGCTTTCTTTTTATCATAAGATCATAAGCTCGAAAATTATGTTCATCATGACCTACTGACTTACAAAAGTTACAATATAAGTTCTTAGGGGTTTGTACATACTTTTGAAGTAAAGGGAATTCTAGTGGTCGATGTCCTCTTGTTCTGTAGAGTTCACACCATGGCCCTTGAGTCTATAATAAGGGGTTAGGAGCCCCACTTGCTAAATATTCAACAAATACTGGACAATTATCCTTAGTATGGCCCTGTCCTTGACACTTTATACACCATAGTTCTTGTGCAATCTCTTTTCCTTTCTTAATCTCATGCATCTGTAATGTGAGATTGGCTAATTGGTTCTGTAAGCTTGTCATTCCTGTACTGGTCTCAACTAGAGGTGAAGCCTCTAGTTTCATTGCCATCTCTAGTGCTTCATCCCGCATATAGAGTCTCTATTGCATTAATGGAAGTATGATGTGAGGAAGCAGTGCTGCGATGAACCATTCCTTATGCTGCTCTCGCACAAACTCAAAACTAACCTGGTCTATAAGAGCTTTGAATTTATGATCAAAGTTCCATACTGACTCTGTAGGTAACTGTTTAATGTCTTTAAGCTCTGTGATACACTGTGACTCAGACTTAGGTTTCTTAAATTCTTTAATCATTGCGGTCTTGATCTGTACGAGCGTTCTAGCCGGTGCTGTTGTATACTTCATATACCATGTTAAGGCTCTGTCTCTAAGTGTAGTGACCAACTGGACAAGTTTAATATTATCATCTTGGATCTGTTTAATGGTCCATATGGCTTCACATAGGAACCAATGTTGTTTTGGGTCTTTTGCCCCTGTACCCTTGAAGGTAGGTAACTTCATGTCATCCCCCATTCTATTTCTACGTGGTGGATGCTGATTTGCTGTATTACTACCACTCGACGGTGTAGGTGTAGGTGATGTAGCGGTAGTATGTACTGTATGTGAACTACTAGATGTAGTTCCTACGGGATTACTCTGAGTCCTGGTTGTTTTCTTCGGGGTATAAGGGTGGTAAGGGATACCTCCTACTAGTCTCTATGTATTACTGTGACTCTGTTCTCTAGTGTTGTCTGAACTGTTTTCAAAGAGAGAATATTTGAAATCTAATTTATATTTCTTACCACTACGTGTACATCCAATTTCATCAAAATCACTCTCAAACTCTTGTGACATTACACTGACTTAGCTTATTCATCTGAGAATAAATCCATTACTCCTTTTTCATGTAATAACATCTTAATGAACAAGTTTAAAGAGCTTAGGTACTTAACATGGTAGCCTTTGAAGAAGTACCTCTCTGCTTCGCTGAAAATTTTTCTTTGATCAACTGCAAACTCTGTAATGAAGCCTTCCAGAAAATTCGCAAGCTAGAAGTCTACTACCCGTGAAATGGGATTATCTATACTCTTCACTGTCTGAATCAGCTCTGGTGTCCAGATAATGTTCCTTTTCTTCTTGAATATGTTCTTATCAGTCAACTTTGATAACCAGTCATACAACGCATTTGCATAGGTCACAAAAAATATCATATGCAGATCAGTGAAGATATGTTTTTGTAACCAGTCCTATGTACTCAGTCTAGGACTCTTGTTTTCTTTTTCAACAAATTCTTTCTCCTTAGACTCAACCTAGTGGTTAAGTTCTTCTTTAGTAAGATGCCAACAGAACATTAGCTCGTCAATGTTTTCAAAGCCAACAACGGAACCATTTGTTGGCTCTGCGGGGCAGACCCGGGTTTACTTGTTATGTACCAACAAAACCCCTAGCTCACTTGCCCTTTTGGAGACAGACTGCAGAGCAGCCTGAAGTCTCACTCGTAGTGATATTAGATGGGGTGGCTGAAGACTCAAGTTTCCTCAATTGGGTTCTGTAGCATCTTGGGGTCTCGTGACTCTTCTTAGCCAGCGAGATCTCTCTCTGCGATGGCGACCTTTCTTACTCGATGGCCTTGGGAGGGAGTGGTCCCTTATCGCATCACTGCCTCTAGAGTGATCCACAAACTATCTCCTCAGCTACCCTCTTATACTACGATATCTCACACAGCAGTTCCTCCAACAATGTGATATCCTTTATGGTAAGACTTCAATATGGCTCTCACGATCCAAAGGATCCTCTCTTAGTATACTAGTTAAGCTAAACAACCTCACTTAGACTCCTATAGTCTAATATTCTTAACATCAAGTATGCTCAGCTCGCAAAGCTAATATGCAGAAATTACTTAACACTATAACTGTAACTATCATGCATCAAGCATTGATAAACTAATATAGAGGCTAGTTGATACATTCAACTTGCGGTTAACCTTCTATGCGCTATAACTAAAGCATAACATACATACATTCATCACTGATAAGCAACATCCATGTAACAGATAACATATAGAAAACATGTAAAACACAATCACATGAACAATTGCACAAGACACAGGTTTTACGTGGTTCACTTCCAGGGGGGAAGCTACGTCCACAAGAACTGGTTTTTATATTATATCTTGAGAGAGTAAACACAGTTCCACTGCAACCTATTATGCAGCCTGAGATCTTTTGGGAAACTCACCACACACAACCAGGAGCCCTTTTCTCTTAGATCTCTTCTTCCTCTTATATTGCCTTCTTACAATATACTCTTCCTCTCTCTCTCAATCCCTGCGGATTGTTACATTCATGCTCTAGGAGCCAGCTACTGGTTACATTAAGATAACTACAGACTGAATAACAGAACCAGAGCTTAACTCTTACAATACTGAGACTCTATATACACTTGGCTAGCTAAATGACTTAGTGGCTACCCCCCGTCTGAATGTCTAAGTAGCTACCCAATTGTCTAAACTTTTACATTACAAAATACATGCTTATATAGGCGGCCCAAAGGTCTCACCATTACAAAACTGTGGGCCTTTCCCAACAGTAACCCAAAAACCCTAACTGTGACAGTCGGCGCGTCTGTACTGTGGGCTGCCGCTTACCATCACACCACAGCTTCCTGCAGTCTTCCACGCTTCCCAACGCTGATCGTGGGTATGGGCGCTGCTTCCTACTGTCCTTTGTCTTCAATACCTCGGCCCATTGCTCCTTTTCTCTTTATGAGGGTAGCTGAGCCCTCCTGTCTTCGCCGCTGCATAAAGTGTAGTGGTTGAGCTCTCTCTTCTCTACTGCTCAGGTATTGTCTTCTTTGACTTCCCTGTCCCGATGTAGCATCTTTTCCTGTAGCTACGGGACCCTGCTCCAACACCAGTGATGCTCCTGTTATGTGTTGATGCACTATTTTCTAAGCATGGAGGTGTGGCAGAATGCGGATGGAATATTCATCGGACAAGGGAAGTATGTAGTAGAGATCTCAAAGAGGTTCAAGATGATGGACTGCAAGTCCATGACCACACATATGGCATCGAACCTGATGCTATTGAGTGATGCTTCATAGGAAGCGATTGATGCTATGATGTATCATCAGATGATTGGGTCCTTGATGTACCTAATAAACATGAGAATATATATTTTTCTTTGTTGTGAACACCTTGAGCCAGTTCTTGATAGATCCAAGACATGTTCACTTGATTGCTGCAAAGCATATTCTGAGGTACCTAAGGGGTACAGTTGATTATGAGCTCAAGTGTGAGGCAAATCAAAAGATTAACTTGGAGGGTTATTTTGATTCAAGATTGGGCAGGTAGTGCCATCGATAGGAAGAGCACTTCAGAGTGTTGCTTCAGTATGGGATTAGGTGTGATCTCTTGGTTTAGAAGGAAGCAATCTTGTGTGGCACTGAGTACAGCTGAAGTAGAGTATGTCATAGCTTGATCAACTATTTGTGAGGTAGTATGGCTAAGGAAGCTAATGTCTGATTTATTTGATCTCCAGTTGGATGCTACTTGTATATATTGCAACAACAGAGTTCTGTGAAGTTGTCGAAGGACCCAGTGTTCCATGACAATTCAAATCATATCAAGATCAAGTATCACTATATCAAGGATATGGTGCAGAGAGGAGTAGTGAAGCTCTAGTACATTGTGATGGAAAAACATATAGCTGATGTGTTGACGAAGCCATTAGCTAGAGTGAAGTTTGAGTACTTCAGGGAGAAGCTTGGTGTTATCAAGATCGAGGTTCCCTCCAAAGGGAAGTGATGATTCCATGAACCATTCTGACATGGTGAAAGGATTGGTTCCTTCATGATCATATATAAGTGCAGGGCCATTGTGATGTGACTGTAGGATTGGTTCCTACATGATCAGATATATGTGCAGAGCCATTCTGATGTGACTGTAGGATTGGTTCCTACATGATCAGAGATAAGTGCAGATCCCTTTCAACGTGCACATAGGATTGGTTCCTCATATGGTCCAATGTAAGTGCAGAGTCGTTTCAATATATACATATGATTGGTTCCTCGCATGGTCAAATGTAAGTGTAGAGCCCTTTTGACATGGAGGATTGGTTCCTCGCATGGTCGAATGTAAGTGCTGGGCCTTTCTGATAGGGTTGTAGGATTGGTTCCTGTTGGAGACATTTACCATCATACACACTCTTTTTGGTCAAATTGGCCTAGTTAACCCACTATCCTAAGTATAATTGACATTAATTGACATCAGTGGAGCATTAATTTCTATCATCCAGTCACACCCATGCCTACCTACAGTCAAGGAGGCTAACTTAGCCTTCTCCTATAGTCAAGGAGGCTAACTGGAGCACTCCGGGGGTGATCTGAGTGATATTAATGCACCTAATTGCTAACTGGTGATCACAATTAGTTCAACCAGTCAGTTAAGGTACCTCCTTTCATTAAATATATTATTTAATGATTATTTAATATTATTTAATGATCTGGAGTCAACAGTGGAGCCTCCACCAACTTATGATGATCAGTTCAACTTCAGTTAACCTCATCGGGGTTCATTGAAGTCATGGAGCACTAGCACTTGATGGTTGGCATACTATGACATGTGTTTGATCTCCTTCAATTGAGATTCAGTCATTTATTGCACTCCAACTTTAGTTAAGGTTTGGTGAGTCAATTAGGGTTTTGGTCAAGTGGTTAACTAAGTGTGATTGAATGGCTGACAGTCAGTTAAGCCAGACTCACTCATGATATTGATTTGCCTCCTTAGGTATTCAAATTTCTCATTGATTCAAGCTATTGTTTGACATTGGTATTGTAACCATTCATTATTTATTAAATATACAGAGATGAAACCAATTCTCGTCCTGATTAACACCATTTCATGAGTTATTTGTTGATTATTCTTTGATGATATTGATGCTTTGTTCCTAGATCAATGTGCAAGAATAATATGGCATTAGATCATACGACGGGATGAATATCTATCTCTCAAAAACAAGCTTTTTGACAGATTTCTCCATGAAAAGTGAGCAATAGCTCAAAATGCCAGCACTGCACCAGAAGCCAAGGCTTACCACTCAATATCCCAAGTAACGAACTTGTTGATCAAGATTGCTTGATTGACTATGCTGGGTGTGATGAAATCCTGGAATGTGCAGGCTGTCAGACATTATTTTTCCCTTTATGTTTTTATTTTCAAGTTTCTACAGGTGAAGCATTTGCTACAGCACATCCAGATGGCCTCCTCAGCAGATATCTTGAATCCATACAATTTCCACTCATGGAAAAATAAAATGGAGATTTAGTTTCACTCCAAAGGACTTTTTATAGTCACCATGGACACTGAAGTTGAGCCTGGATCTGCCATAGAAAAATCAAGATTCTTGAACAAGAAGGATGAAGCCTTCAGTTTCTTGTGCCTCTCTATTTCTGAAGACCTTTTCTTCCATCTTACGGATCTGAAGACACCGAAAGAAATATGGGAAAAATTGGAATCTTTATACGGAAAGCATGATGGCTTGAGAGTTTACCAACTCAAAAAATGAACTCATGTCTCTCCAACCTTCCAATTTCAAGACTCTGAAATATTTCTTTACAAAGTTCAAGCATACTGTTTTACTCTTGAAGCAATGAAATGTGGAGAAGGAGGATGATCAGCTCATCCTTGACATCCTCTCCAAACTTAGGGCTGATTATTTAGTTTTTGTTTCTACATTCTGTGCGGGGAAGCTCACAACCCCCATATGGAAGATGCCTACACTCAATGCCTTCATTGAGTCCCTAACAAATGAACATGACAAGCTTGTCCAGATGGGGATAATCCAATCTTCCCATGATAAAGCCCTCCATGTCTCAGGGCCCAAAGATATGAAGGGTAAAGGAAAGCAACAGAAAAATTAGAAAACTAAATTTGATGCTCCCAAGCCTAGAGTTGAAAACCAGCAGCATGATGAATCTTTCGGTTCAAGGAAGAACAAAGGAAAAGGTCACAATGGGAAATAAAAAGTCAAGTGTTCTTACCATAGGAAGGGTTTTCATCCTGAAAATGCCTACCTGAAGAAAAATCTTGATGAAGAAACCTCTCTCCTTGAGAGGAATCACATCAATCTTCCGGAGAGCTTTCGGAGGAGAGATCACCAAGATCGGGAACCATAGCATGAGAAAGGTCATGCCCTCATGGCAAGCACTTCGAAGTCCAAAGCATTGCTGATTGAATCTGGAGCTTTGAACCACATGATGGCTTAAAAAGACTCCTTTTCATCCTTGTAGACTGGAAAATCCATCCCCATCCACATGGGAGATGACTCCACCATCATTTCCAAAGGACAAGGTACTGTAGATCTAGAAAATGGTTTTTTCTCTAATGTTTTGTATGTATCATCTCTAGCAGCAAATATCCCTAGCGTCTATTAGATGACACATATATTAATTCCTAAGAGAGTCTCTTTCATCCCAAATGATGTTGAGATAATAGAAATTGCATTCGGGAAACTCATTGCTAAAGGCCTTGCAAACCATCATGCAAAAGCCTATGAGTTCTCTCACTTTGTTGTGGATGCAAAGCCCACCACTCTGCTAACTCATGGAAATGAGGTTAGTAGGCTGTAGCATGAGATATTTGTCCATCTTAATTTCAAATATTTTCAGAAATTATAGAAATACTCCATGGTTGAAGGCCTCCAGGTCATCAAGGCAACCACGGGAATTTGCAAGGGTTGTGTGATTGCAAAACACCCTGAGCACAAGTTCGATCAGGGGAAGGAAAAATGAGCTACAAGCATATTGGGGATGATATAATCTGATATCATAGGTCCAATTCCTGTCACATCCATGAATGGATCAAGGTACCTCCTTACTTTTATTGATGATTTTTCAAGGTATACATGGGTTTTCTTTCTCAAAAAGAAATCATAAGTATGTGAAAAAATTTCTGAATTGAAGGCCTTGATCGAAAATGCCTCTGGGATTAAGATCAAGATCTTGAGATATGATAATGGAGGGGAGTATGTCAATAATGAGTTTTTGTACATATTCTCCCAAAGTGGTATTCAGGTCCAGCATTCAATTCCCTACACTCCCCAGCAGAACAGAGTAGCGGAAAGGAAGAACTGGTCTCTCAAGGAGATGACCACCTGTATGTTGGAGTCAAAGAAGATTGATGCAAATTTGTGGGATGAATCCATGCATAATAAAGAATACATTCAAAATAGGGTGCCACACTCATCCATGAAAGGAATGACTCCTTTTGAAGCATACTTTGGACACAGGCTGGATGTGTCGAACCTACGGGTGTTTGGGTCCACTGCATGGGCCCGGATTCCGCTTGATAAAAGAAGGGCTTTCCAACTACAAAGCATAGAATGTCTGTTTATTGGGTATCCTAAAGAATATAAAATATTCAATATTCTATATATCAATACCAAATATATCATCATCGAGAGAAATGTCAAGTTCGATGAGCCTCTTCAGGAGGTGGAACTAGTGAAGGAGAAAACTGTTGAATTTCCTTCCTATTCTAATGAATATTTGGATGATGAAATTGGGGGTGATGGCCCTGATTTGGATCCTCTTATTTCTGATATCATTTTTCAGCAATCATCAGATGCTGAATCAGAACCTGAAGTGCAAAATCATCTTCCTACATGGACCCAATAGACACTCTCCTCCGCAGGAGAAAACATTGGAAATCTGGATGATCCAAGGAGAACCCGGTCTGATTTCCAAAGAGCAGGTATTGCGCTCTCTTGTTCTGATAATTTTATGTCTAAAACTTGATATTTGATGATTATTTCAAATCCAAAATCCTAATACCATTCTTGGAATGATCCGAGATGTCAAGTTTCCATGGATGAAGAGATGAATTCTCTTCAGAAAAACACTACTTGGGAGCTACTCTCTCTTCCTCCGGGAAGGAAATTGGTTCAATGCAAGTGGGTGTTTCAAAAAAAGGTTTATGCTGATGGAAGCACCTAAAAATATAAGGCAAGGCTGGTAGCAAAAGGTTTCTCTCAGGTCCAAGGAGTGGACTACCATGAGACCTTTGCACTGGTTGCAGAAATGGGCTCCATCCGCCTTGTTTTGGCTATTTCAGCATCCAAGCACTAGGAGGTGCATCACATGGATGTTAAGTCAGAATTTATGCATGGAGATATTCATGAGGAGATATACATGAAGCATCCTGAGGGATACATCACTGATCCATCTTTGGTTTGCAAGCTAAAGAAGTCACTATATGGGTTAAAACAGGCCCCAAGAAAGTGGTATTCCAAGATGGATGCCTTCCTTCTCTCGCAAAACTTTCAGAGATGTAGATCAGATCCAAATGTGTATTTACAGCAGAATTATGGTAATATAATTATAATTTTTTTATATTTTTATGAATTACTGATCACAGGTAGCACAATTGCCTCCATTTTAGCCATCAAAACGGCTCTCCACAATGCCTTTGAAATGAGTGATTTGGGGCTTCTAAAACAATTTTTGGGGCTTGAAATCGAGCAAAATTCTGATGGGATTATGGTCACTCAGTCCAAATAAATTTCAGACCTGTTATTCAAGTTTAACATGGCTGAATACAGGCCTAATACATTCCCTTTCCTTTCATGGATCAGCCTTGAAGAAGGAAAACACACACCTCCCATGGACTGCACTATCTATCGACAGCTGACTGGTAGCTTGTTGTACTTGACACATTCTAGGCCTGATATTTGTTATGATATGAATGATATATCAAGATACATGCAGCAGCCTCATTATATTCATTCTAAGGCAGCAAAGAGGATCCTCCAGTACATTCAGGGAACCAAGACCTACGAAATTCACCATGCTGTAGACTCCGAGCTAGAGCTGGTTGGATACACAGATTCTGATTGGGAAGGTGATTCTATTAATTGAAATCCAAATTCTAGATATGTATTCATGTTTGGTGGTGGCCCTATTTGATGGTCAAGAAAAAAGCAGGCTTCCATAGCACTATCTTCAGCAGAGGTCGAGTATCAAGGAGCGGTGAATGCTTCCATCCAAGTAGTTTGGTTGAAGGCATTCTTTCAGGGTTTGATCTTGGTAGTACTTTGTCCACTATCCTCTTTTGTGACAACTAGACTACTATCAAGATATCCATGGATCCAGTTACCAGGCAGAGGACCAAGCATGTAGCGATTCACATGCACTACATCAGGGAGCTAGTGCATGACAGGACCATCATTCTGCAATATTGCCCGACTGATGAGCAGATTGTAGACATATTCACCGAGAGATTTTCAAAAAAGAAGTTCACTTACCTCTGTTCATTGTTGGGGGTGATTTCATCAGGGTGATCGAGACTACTTTCAGTGTTCAGCTTGAGGTGGGGGGGGGGTTTCCCACTGGGTTTTCCCTCTTTTCCTCACTTAGTTTGTTTTGAGCATTGTTTTAGTTTCAGCATTGTACAGGGTGACCTATGGCCCTAGCATTTTTATGCATATATTTTTTTTAACTCTTCCTGAGTATAGCTTAAGGGGGGGTGTTGGAGACATTTACCATCATACACACTCTTTTTGGTCAAATTGGCCTAGTTAACCCACTATCCTAAGTATAATTGACATTAATTGACATCAGTGGAGCATTAATTTCCATCATCTAGTCACACCCACGCCTACCTATAGTAAAGGAGGATAACTTAGCCTTCTCCTATAGTCAAGGAGGCTAACTGGAGCACTTCAGGGGTGATCTGAGAGATATTAATGCACTTAATTGCTAACTGGTGGTTACAATCAGTTCAGCCAGTCAGTCAATGTGCCTCCTCTCATTAAATATATTATTTAATGATTATTTAATATTATTTAATGATCTGGAGTCAACAAGGGTGCCTCCACCAACTTCTGATGATCAGTTCAGCTTTAGTTAACCTCATCGGGGTTCATTGAAGTCATGGAGCACTAGCACTTGATGGCTGCCTTGCTATGACATGTGTTTGATCGCCTTTAGTTGAGATTCATTCATTTATTGAACTCTGAATTAAGTTAGGGTTTGGTGAGTCAATTAGGGTTTTGGTCAAGTGGTTAACTGAGTGTGATTGAATGGTTGACAGTCAGTTAAGCCAGACTCACTCATGATTTCGAATTGCCTCCTTAGGTATTCGAATTTCTCAATGATTCAAGCTATTGCTTGACATTGGTATTGTAACCATTCATTGTTTATTAAATATACAGAGAGGAAACCAATTTCGGTCCAGATTAACACCATTTCATGAGTTATTTGTTGATTATTCTTTGACGAGATTGATGCTTTGTTCCTAGATCAATGTGCAAGAATAATAGTTCCTACAGGGTCATATGTGAGTGTTGGGTGTGCCTTTTTGATGTGATTATAGGATTGGTTCCTACATGATCAAATGTAAGTGCTGGGTGGGCCATTATGACTTAGGGTCAGATATAAGTGCTGGAAAATACCTACATGGAGGCTAGGCCTACAACCAGCATGAAAAAGGGATGGCTCTGTAGAACTTCCTATGATGAGAAGAATCATGAGATAGAACCAGTGATGATCCAAATTGAGTGATGATCCATATCCAGTGATGATGATCCAGATCGAGTGATGATCTAGATCCAGTGATGATTATCCAGATCGAGTGATGATCTAGATCCAGTGATGATGATTTAGATCAAGTGATGATCCAGATCTAGATGAATATGAATTGAAGATGAATATGAACTGAATATGAATATGACAAGAACACAATGATGATCCAGATGATACAGAGAAGAAGACTTGTGCTGATAAATTGTGTTGAGAGAATAACTTCCTAGTTAAGAGGGAGTGTTGATGTATTTGTAACTTCGGAAGGTATTCACTTATATATCTTATGTATTGTACCCCAATGTTTATTATAGGAAGTTTATGTAATGTATTTGAGTCATGTCATACCCCGATGTTCCTATCAGGAGATTCAATAATGTAAACAAGTCATGTAAAGTCATTGTGGGTAACCCTCCTATTGTTCAAGGGTTAAAGTCCCCACAGTTGTAGGGCCCTAGGGTTATTAGACTATCCTAGAGAATTTGACTTTAGGTGAGTTATTGTAAGTCAGGACAATAGTTCCCACCGTTGTGTTAAGGATGACCCTCCTTATTTTTCATAGGGACAAAGTCCCCACAAGTTGTGGGGCACTAGGGTTATTAGACTCTCCTAGAGATGTCGAGTCTAGTAAGTAATTATTAAGTGAGTCCGACATGTTGGAGAGGACATTAGGTGAATGGAAGAATATAAATAGAGAGTGAGCCTCTCTGTTTATCACACACACACTCACTCATTGGTGCACATGAGTGAGAGAGAAGTTGTTGGGATAACAGAGAGACTACTGCTGTTGGCAGATCATCTTTATGTTTTCGAGTTTTACTTTTGGTGCTGATTCTATCTATGAGGAAGTTGGGGGGTTTTTTCCTTTATGGTTTCCCTGAGGAAAATTCTTTGTGTCTCTTGTCTCTTTTGTTTTATTTCTATGCATGTTATTCTCTCAATTAAAGATCCTAAGATCATAATGCTAGCTTGAATGATACAAATCTAACATAAAGGACCAACCTTCACACACAAGATGCACTTATGAGGATTTAATCGAATCTAATAATGATGGAATATTTTGAAAACCAATATCAAATGATAAGGATGATGCACTATCAAGAGATATTGAGTAGCTAGATCATCCAAATACACTTCAATAATATTTTTAATATCATGAAAGGAAAAGGTCATGGCCTGTTGAAATGGAGCTCCGACGTTCTTAAGGCTGAAGGGAATATTTCGATTTGCAAAGGTTCCCCAAGGAAAAATAAATGTAGTCTTATGTTGATCATCAGGTTTAATTTGTATCTGATTATATCTAGAAAATCCATCCATAAAGGAGAAAACTGCACTTCCCGCACACTCATCCAAAATTTGATCGATAAATGGTGTAGGGAAATTATCTTTAGGACAGGATCGATTAAAATCATGGAAATCAGTGCATATTTAGATCATTCCATACTTATTCTCCACTGAAATGGGAATTGAAACCCATTTCATCGAGGGAACAGGATAGATGAAACCAGCTTGGAGCAGCTTCTCTATCTTTACTTTAATAGCAGGCACTTTTCTAGGATTCACGGCATGCAAATGTTGTCGAACCAGCTTAGCGTTCGGATAGGTTTTGATTTCATGTTTGACAATTTGAGGGTCTATTCCTGGCATATCTTCATATGACCAAGTGAAAACATCATGAAATTCTTTAAAAATCTCAGTGTACTCCTTAATCTCATCGAGGGAACAATACACCCCAATGTACACATTCTCAATCTTACCAGGAACACAAGAAATATTGATAGGTATCCTTGGTGATAGGTTAGTTATGTTCCCTTCAGCAATTTGACTAGGAGAGCTTAACAGGACCATGGGCATACCAACTTTCTCGCTTAGAATCTCCCTAAATTCATCACGCTCTAAACGATCAAGCTTGGGAAGGAAATGCAATCTATAGTGCAAATATCCCCAAGGTTGTTCTATCCCATACATGGCTTCAAGAATAGCTTCATCTTATGGAAAAAAATCATCGAGGAAATATTAAGAGTGAGATAACTCTACAGCCCAAGCAGGAAGCACATAAGGGTCCTCCTCCTCCATCAACGAAGAGGAAGGAATATGATCTACAACATGATCAATATTAGCTAGATACTCCGCCAATGTTGCAGGAAATGGTATGTCTGTCACACTGTAGAATTATCACTTGAAGTAATCAGTGAAGGAATAATCCAAGGATCCTCCATATAACAGGTGTGAAATGAAGCCGAATTCAATGAGGTTGAAGCCCTACCAAAACTATACCCATTCATAAGGACAGGATCAGGACAACTAAAAGTTCCCATGATAGAAGGATACATGTCCACACCCACATTCCGAGTTGCCAACTAAGAATGATCAATAATTGGTATAGAAGCTTCCAATGATGCTTTTAAAGACATATTCTAGAAATATTTTTGATAAATAGTAACGATCTTCCCATCCAATGGAAAATAAACTACTTGGAATAGGGAAGAGGCTACAACTTGCATATTGTACATCCAGTTCCTACCCAGCAAAAGGTTGTAGTCAAGGGGTGCATCAACCACCTCGACCTCGATCGCAACAATATTCCCCCCCAATTGGACCTCTAGGGAAGGAAGTATACCATGCGGCTAAAACAATCATCCATCAAATACATTGAACATGTTCACAGATTTAGACAATGTGGGAGAAACTAAGCCCTTCCAACAAGCCAAAGACATCACAGAAGCGACAATGCCTTCATCAATCACAGTGTGCTTGATGGTGTGGTTTAAACACTCTATGTGAATTAGAAGAGGTACATAGTAAGGAAAGCGAGGATGGATTCTATGAGTTTCAAATTTGATCACAGAAGGAGAGCTATCATCACCAAACCCAAGAGAAGACAACAAGGCATTCCTTTGCAGAGGACAAGTCTGAAGCACTTATAATGCAGACATCGCACAAGGACTCTGGCCCAAATCCTCGATAATTGAATAGTTCTGGGTGACTCGAGCATTAGGATTGTGCCTCAAGCACTTTAGGACTCCTTTAAGAATGAGAGGTGGAGCTTCAAGTTTATCCGTAGGATTTTCAATTCGCAAAGAGCTCTTAGGTGGAGTAGGTTCTTTCCCAAGGTCTCGTTGTGACATACCATAATGTTTTTCATGCATCACAAAATTCATAGCTTTCACCATGTTAATGCAACCATGGCCACTAGTGGCATCCAATGGGTTTTGAGTTCCACTAGACACACTACCAGGATCCATGGTACTAGAGTACATATTTTGATTATTTGGTAAAGAATTTGTAAACACAGCTGGGCCTTATGCTATGAAATTTGAGGCATCTTCCATACGATGGAACAAGTGAGTGAGGAGGTCATCCTTACACAACTTGCAAGGAAATTCAACCTTCCGCTTAGGCTTCTTGTCCAACTGTTGGGCCCAAAAAATAGCTTGGTCCTCATTTTGAACTCTAGATGTGGAAACATCGTTTTCTATATAGGGTAACAACTAATTGACTAACCATTCTAGAAGAAAGTCTAGTGGTATAAAGGATTTAATTAATCTCTTCCATCTATGCCACTCTTGAATGTGATCTGAAATGTGAATGGCTTTGTCTTTCTGAAATGTCGACAAGAGTTCGATAGTGGCGTCATAACACACAGGTAGCTGGAAGTGATAAAGAAAAGCCATTGCTAGGTCATTGAACCAAGTATAACCCCCCCAGGAAACTCTATATACCATTTCATGGCAGGACCCATGAGGGTGCATTGAAATAATATCAAACGAATAGAATCATCGTTCAAGGAGTTCGAAGAGCACCAAATATGGAAGGTCACGATGTGCTGACTAGGATCTTCACCAGAATTTCCTTCGAACTTTGGAATGTCTGAAGGAAGTTTGGTATGGATTTCCAGCCATGCCAGGTCATGAGATACAGGATCATTTGTCAATATTGACAAATCAAGTAGATTAAAAGTTGCAAGGAAAGGGAGCCTAGGTTGAGCCAGTTGGTTCCACGCTCCCTGATAGGACTAGTTCACATAAGGTTGATTTCTATATACACCATGGCCTTGGCTAGTGTGATAGTAAACTCCTCCCATTTTACCCTTAAAGGGCTATGTGGAAGCATTGTAATTTGGAGTACCCTGAGAATAAGGTGCTACACAGCCATAATTAGGAGATTGGTACATGGGTTGATACCCGTATCCATAAGGTTGATATTTTTGTCCATAAGATGCCTCATAAGAAGGTCCATAAGAGGTTCCATAAGATGGACCATGAGATGGTCCACGGAAAGGTCCATAAGATGATCCATTGGAACATACATGTCCCACTGACACATAAGGAGGCACATGGACCTGTAACACTACAGCGTGAGCAGAAGTAGAACAGACATGGCTAATAGTGGAACTCCATCCTAAAGGCCCACTAGATTTAGGAGGAGGATGCACCGGCAAAAAATAATTTGAAGGGATTGGTGCTGAAGACGATGGAATATGTGAAGGAATATAACTTGTGCCCCTAATATTCACATGTCTATGTTCTATTCCCTGAATGGGAACACTAGTGCTAGGTCTAGGGTGTGTGTGTGAAGAAACCTCCACCGCAAGGATGGAAGGTGTAATGTGACTAGAGCTACCAAACCTCTCCACCTAGAAAGGAATAGAAGTGCCCCCAGGCACAATTCCAGGGTCAACACTTGATCCGTCATGAGGTGTCAGACCAGTATCGGGAATATCAGGCATGACATACCTCATAGTGTTAGTGTTAGCGGATGTGTGGTGAGTCTCATCACCTAGAATCCAATACTGACGATTAGGGTGTGTGGAATCTGTGAATCATGAAAAATATTCATGTGACGGTCCAACAGAATGATGACTAGACCCTACTGGAGTCCCATATGTGCTTGCATATTCATCCTCCCATACATGGTGAGGAAGATCAAGGATGTCTGGAATATCAAGCTCATGATCACCCATGGTGTGTGAATCAAAGTGAGAATGAGTCCACCTGGACTGCCTGGTTCTCTCTCCCAAAGGAGGAGGATATTTAGAAGGACGAATTCCTACTAAATGATGAGAACAACGAGCTTCCACACCCGGATCCATAATGACTCAACAAAAGGAAAAGACTTGATCTAGCTATGAAACCCTAAGCAATCTAGCATGCACCGAGCATACACCTAAGAAAATCTAAAGCCAAATCACAAAGAAACCAAGGGTAGGATATATGAGCTCTCGAATGAAGCAGGTATGTCTCACCTAGGAGAGGCCTGAGACTCCCATTCACAACAAGTGGAAGTTTGTAACCAATTATAGTGGCCTTCAACTTCAACTCATATAGCAACTGTGTTGTTCGATCCCTACCTTGCCAGGTCACCTGCAAAATAACCTCTACAAATACCCCCTCGATACCCAGGTAAGGAAACTAAGGTCACCTCAATATAATCAATGCTCAAGCAGATAGTCGCAAGTGAGATCGACCATATGGGAAAGGTAGAAAAGCCCGAATCTTAAAATCACAAACAGGTACCCCAAGGGTGCACCGATCGTACCTCAAAGGCCCCTAGATATGAATACAATCCTGAAAATATATTTAGTTCTCACAGAAAGTGACCAGGGGTCATCCCAATCACAATCGCGTGAATTTCTTTGTGCTTAACTCCTGTGTAATAGGAGCATTCCAAGAAACACTAATTATACCAAGGTTTTCACACTCTCACCTGGATAGATGCCTACGTTTTTTTTAGTGGTCTTGGATAATTGACTCACAATGAACTATTCCAAGACGCTAAAACCTAATATTTTTTATGCACCCTATAAAAGAAAAGAGTGTAATTCATTTTATTAAGCATTGATTTTAATTGGTTGTGATTACTCAAAGCGAAATGGTCATGCGACTAATGAAGTTATGACTCAGCAGTGAAGTAAATATGCACACCTAACAAGCAATGCCAAGTGCAAAGTGTAGAATGAAGAACAGGGTATGCCACTACATGAGATGCAAAATTTTTCCTTCAAATGTAAGTGCAATCATTCCTAGATGAAAATATGACTATAAACCAACAAGCAAACCTAATGCAAGTACTGTGCCAATGCAAAATGCAAGAGATGCATAAATATGCAAGAGAAAAAATGTTTTTTTTTTTTTAATTTTGTGAAAATAAATGAGATGTGAAAGCAATGAATGAATCTACAACTCCCAGACCCTGCAACCACTCACAAAAAACATCAAAGCAAGGCACCAAGGTAAAAGAGACATAATGCACTAATCCCAAAACAAAAAAAATGGATAAATGAATTACAAGAACAAAGTTTAAAAACTAAACTAAAAGAAGTCTTTGATCAGAAACAAAGGGTGTATACAGACACCAGAAGCATCAAAGAAGACTCAACAAGCATCAAAATTTACCCATCAACACTTAATCCTCTAACTAAGGCTCAAAATCAAGGTATACATGACTATTCTCAGTAAAATAGCATATATACGCGAATGTTCAGGGAAAACCTACGTGTGTACAGGAATGTGATTAAAAAAATCGCGTACATGAAGAAAAAGGCATAAAAATAGGGAAAATAGACAAGCCAAGATCAAATTTACTTCTTCAAGACCTACTGGGAAAACATGCCCACAGACCTGACACAGAAATAGAGAAATTCAAGTACATTGAATACCAAAAACCCCGAAAGAGAAACAACTAGGAATCTCCCCAGTGTAGTCACCAATTATGTTATGGAGAGAAACTTCCTATGTCTTGGGGTGTAACACAACAAACAAATTTGACACTATAAATAAATCTTTCCCAATATGCAAGAGAAACCAAACATATAATACTAATGGATACCAAATAGTACCTTGGTCCAGACAATTGAAGTAGATCCATGTTGAGCTTTCCAATTCACGCTTGTGTTAGGAATTCGCTCTCAACAACAGGAAACAAGACAATCATGGTCTAAAATAATGTGTTATATATACTCTAGCATATATATTCTACAATGTATAATCAATTAAATACATTCATGGATTCAATATTCATATTCAAATGCACATAATTGGATAGGAAAAAGTATTTCTATTAATAAAATCAGATATTACAATAGTGACAACCTCTGTTGACATGTCTATGAACTAGAGAAATCGAGTCCTCCACCTAGGCTTCCACCACCTCAATCCTCCATCTCTCGATAGCAAGCTCACAAAAAAAGGCAAGATTGGGAAGAACACAAAGTGCTCCAAAGGGACAAAGGGATGCAGACTCAAGTATATGCAAATTGTGGCAACAATGGACTATAGTTTCTTTGCTCTTCAATTCCTCCTCTTCAATGTATCTAAGGGGTTCCTTATATAGCACTCCAAAAGGATAATGGAGGGTCGAATCTGAGTGATATCAAGGCATATGGAAGGCCAAGAGTTAGGATCTTTGGCCTCCTACACAGAAAAATACAAAATATTTGGACTTGTGCACACATCCTGATGTACACGGGTTTGAGGTCAAAATTTGCGTGTACATGCGAGTATCGGTTTAAAAGTCATGTACGGTAATAAACATTTGTTTTTTAGGTATGGAAGTGGAACATTAATATAATTCCATGGGATCTAAAGAGTCTGCAGAGGGCCTGGAAAGGCCATAAATATGTGATCAACCATGTGTGGTAAAATCATCTATAACACAAGGAACTCTTTGCGGGACTTCTGTGGAAATCCAACAGCTTCTTGTGTACAATGGAGAGTAGACAGAATTGAATCTTGCCCGAGATGGATCTGATACCAAATTAGAATTGTTGTGCCATTATATCATCAAGAAATGAGTGCAATCAGATTCTTAATTATTATGGAGTGAAAGGGAATGAAAAATACACACTGAACAAATCAAATCTCATAGGAAACATACAAGTATTGCTTAGTTAATTACAATATCAACTTCACTAAAGAATCCATTTTTACAATGGTGTTACATAAGGAGGAATTCGAATCATGGGGATAGGATTTGAATCCACCAACTAAATAGAACTATATATGACTGCATGGATAACTAAAGATGTCTAAATCACTATCAAATTGAAAAAGGCTAACTCCATATGTCTAATTCAGTCTATCCATGAGTTACAATTAATCAAACCAGTATAACAGTAGTGGTAGGTGAGAACTGGCACCTTCCCACATGCAACCATGCACAACTGGCACAAACTAAGTTGGAGGAGAACTAACTAAATGTAACTAAAGAATAACTAAGCTTAACTAGTTACCAACTCCCAACAACTGAAGGAGGTTGTTGTCGACACTCCCAGTGGATCCTAAAATGTAGGGATTGGTTTAGGAGGCATCTAAACTGATGCATGCAAGTGCAGTTAGTTCTAGTTAGCCTCTATTAGTGTTCCCCACACTCTAGTGACTATTACATGTGGTCCCATTAGGCCAAGTGGACCCAATGGTATTAGTGGACCCAATAATAACTAAATGGTTCCTAAGTTAGGAAAATATAATATAATAGACATTTTGGATAAGGGAGGATTATAAATCCTAACATAAATTTCTCTAGAAAGCCTTACCAACATGCTGAAAATTCTAGACCATGCTTACAAGGGAATGTTCAGTCCAGGATAAGTACCGAATCAAATGGGATGGGATGTGGTGCCAGAGGGGTCTGAGAATTTGAATAGGGAATTGGGAATCGATTCATTAAACCTTAGAAGCCCCTAGTTTTATGGGGTGGAATTCCATGAATGAATGGATGAATGGAGAACCATGGAATGGGGAATTAAAAGAAATGCTCAATGTCATCCACTTTCCTAAATAAAATCGAAGAAATGGTTGTGTTCTCTGTTTATGCCAGAAGTTATTCCTAGACTACAAGAGAACAAGCCAACACAATCTCAATAATTTCAATAAAACAAAATATGGTTTTTAGGGTTTTCAAGGTTTTTTGGTTGAGAAGTTTGATGAAAAGAGGGAATGCATTCATAAATCCAAATAAACACTAAATCATAAGCATAGAAAGGCTGAGATGCATAACATAATAACCATAATCTAACATAAAATAACACTGAGGTTCATCCACAGATGGCAAGCATTCCAAGTAAAAAAACTTTAAACCAGCAATGAAATTACCAACTAAGTAACTAAAATAGGTTATAAATGAAGCTAGAGAACAAGATGAAGGGTAAATAGAGCATATATTTCATAATCAATATTTCAAATACACATAAGAGTCATTTGCTTAGCTTATGAACAAGTCTGAAGACCTCCTCTTGCCAGCCAAAAAATCGAACCATGTGTCCTCTTTTTGACTTACATTAATACTATCCTCCAAAATTGGTTAAGTAACTGAACCCTAGCTGCTTTTAGTCTACCCATCGAAATAGTTTCATATAAATAATATTTACAAAAATAAAGTAACTTTCAAACCTAACTAATAACTGATTTTCTTAACAAACTTTACAGATCCTTAGCTACTTCATCTAACAAGGCTATCCCTTCCAGGGCTTGGGATTTTCTTCTTGCCTTTAGTTGATCTACTTCCATATCTGCAATCTTTCTAGTTAGTTCTTCATTTTGCTGCTGCAGATCCTGGATGGTTTGCTTCAACATTGTGAATTGACCTTCTGTATTCCTCTTCCTTTTCAATGCTTCTCTTGAAATTGCAATTAGGTCCTGATAGTGGCTATTCACCTCCTCCAAATCCTCTCTGAGTCTTCTATTTTCCATGACCAAGCCATCATTCATCTCCTGCATGTATTCAACCTGATACTTATATTGTTTTACACTTCTCTGTAAATTCTCTTTTTTTTAATCAAAGGTTTTATTTCCTGCTATGGTTTGCATCTCATTTGGAAGACATGGAATATTCAATCTCTTATAGATTTCTTCATCTTTTGGCAACAATTCCGTAGGTGTTTCAGGAAAACCTAGGTGTTGTTCACTCTTAGCTTGACATAGAACCTTTTCCTTAGCCATTACCTTCTTTCTGAGTAAGAACTCTTTATTTCAGCTTCTTGTTGTTCCTGCAACATATGACTTTGTACCTCCAGGAATATATCAGATATTTTAGTATCAGTCAAGACAGACTCTCTTTCTGATTCCATTGGCCTTTTACCCTTACTGTCATCTTTATCATCATTCAATTTTTCCTCATATGAAGAATCATCTATCATTGTTACTCTTTCTTTGTTCAATTTAGGGTTAAGCAACTTCTTCATATTCGGTTTGAGTTTATTTCTAGGTCTGGTTTTTGGTCTCCACGCAGGAGCAATCTCCCCCAACATTTTGAGAGTCTTACCCTGATGGGTAACTGAGGCCAACTCAACAAATTTTAGTTTCTTTCTTTTTGGTAATGCTACCTCATCACCGTGGTTGTGAAATTCCTTCTCAATACAAACCCTATTTGCATCAGTGACAGGGACTTTATAATTATCAAATAGGAATTTCTCATCTTCTGACAAAACTGTGATAGGACTTTGTCTTTGAACTTCAATATCCTCTTTCTCATCCAAAATTTTCTCTGCAGGTACAACATTTTCAGCAGAAATTGTCTTTTTAGGTACATCATTTTCAACAGGCTCAGCTTCCTTAATATTTGACTGTAAATTTTTGCTCTCATTGTCATTAAGGTGCTATTTAGATTCAAAGTCTTCATTTGCATGATCTGAAAATTCCTCTAATTTAACCCTGTCTTCATCTTTAACCTTTACATTTTTCCCGAGCTTTCTGATCAAAGTCTTCCCTTTATCATCTTGTCTCTTGTGAGACTATCCGTCTTGACCATTTTTAAAACCTGACCAGAAAATGAAATACTCCCAAGTATTTCCCCTACTCTACAAAATAGTGTTTATGATGAGTTTAATGAGTCCATGATGGAAGATGGACTTCCTTGTATGATTTTGGTGCTCCTTAACCCTGCATGACATCTTTTACAAACTCTTTAGAAAGAAGAAGCGTAAGTTCATTTTGGACTCATTACTGAGATGGTGAAGAAATCTGAAGTGGTATTTGAAAACAAAGGCATATCTACCCTCACAGGTAATATAACTCTGTAAAAATTTAATGGGCTCTATCCATTCAGGCTTAAAGTTATGAATTGGCACACCTTTACCCCAATCTGCTATTACACCAGGAAGTAAGTACTTTTGTGCATTGAAGGTGAATGGAACCTTCTTAAACCATAATTCTCCCTCATTCAAGATGCCTGTTTCCTCAGCTGCCAACTCCTTAGTAATTTTGAATTGTAAAGTATCAAAAAACACAATGTCTTTATCATAGCACTGAGCAAATTTATGGGATAGCTCTACATGATATCCATCGATATTTTTGAAAAATGTCAACCATCCTGCATTAGAAAATAACTCTGCACATTCTGGAAAATTGTCTACCTAGCTTAGGTTAGTGGGCTCAGCTCTATTTGTTTTTCCACTTTTCTTCATATTCACTATGGTTTAACAACACCTGTCGATATCCCACAGTCTATCTATATTCAAATCATAACAATCTACCCTAACACATAGTTCAGGGAATCTTTTGTGCCAAATTGCAACAGTTTGACCTAATCCCAAAGTTCAGGGAACTCCAACAGTTCTGCTTTGAATTTTACTATTTCAAATGATGAATACTTGGATATATTTGTTAATAATTCATCATTAAACTCATATATTTGTTAATAATTCATCATACTTGGATATATTTGTGTATTAGGTGAAAAACTCATATTCCCCCTTCGAATTTTAATATTAATAATTTTATCAGAAAATCCCCAAACTAAGCAAACCCTAGAAATGACATGCGGGGTACCTACTCAGGAGACCAATACGAGCGCTAGAATGCAATCACTTCAATGGTTAAGTGTTGAATTTCACGTTCCACCTATCTCTAACTATCCAGACCACTTCAAACAGTCACTCCTGGAAATCCCTAATTCCTCATTCAGTTGAAAAATCCTAATTTCTCAGCAGTGTCTTCTCACCACGACCTTCAATATCCTTCGTGTCCTTCAGATAAGGAACCAAATGTCGAAAAATATCTATCTCAAACTACTTGCTGTCATCATTCACCCTACTCTGCATGTAATCGTCGCGATCTACCTCTTATGATGATCATCCACCTATTTCAATGATAAACTATGCAGGACACGTATCAAATGCATCAAATGATGTGATCAACACCTCGAAGATAAGACACTTGAAAAAATCGGACTGAAAAAATGATGATTTTGGCATTTGCGACTTTCTTGTAGCACTCTAGTGTATCAATTTTTCTCTTGCGCTACAAGAAAGTCCAATCAAATAATTTCACATCATTAGGCCACTAATAAGGTTTAAAACTTGGTTTATGTGCTTAATCTCGACCTTAGTGTCATTTATAAAACCATTTAATCCATATATGCTTTGTAAAACCATTCAATAATGAAATCAAAGATTTTTTTTATAAAAGTAGGCTTAAAAAATCAAAATCATGAAAATTAAAAGTTTGAACTCAAAATTATCAAAATTTCCTAGAAGCAAAAATCCTAGCAAGGTTCAAAAACATAAATAAAAGTATGAAACTAAGGAAGACAAAATCATGACCTAACATTCTCGATTCTTACTTTTAGGGAGTTTCTCTTTGATGAGTTACGTAATCAATTTTTAGCTAAGAGTATTTTAACATACTCCATTTAGGAAAACACTCTAGTTCTTAGACCTAAATGAGATTTTTGTCTTCCCTTTCTTTTGTCTTATTTACTTCAATCGAATTCCCACCTAATATCCACGATACATAAATAATTTTCAGTGATCTCTTTTATAGAAATTTCCAATTGTAGTTGGGGATCTCTATCCTTCAATGAGTCCATAGGGTCTTCTGGGAGATTCTCATAAGGTTGGAGTTCCCGACTCTGCTCAAGTTTATCAAATTTATTATTAAGCTCTACCCACATAGTATTTATAGTTGGAGGGATGTTTAGCTACTCTTACTTAATAATGCAGTGGTGATCCTCTGTTCCACTTTTGTTTTTGGATGAAATCTTCAATATTGATTCCTTACTTCTCTAGGAAAGTGTTAGCCACCATAGGTAGCTGCAGTTGATGATTGTTCTAAATCATTTCATTTTCTTAGTAAAGTGAATTTATCCCTATTCTATTTGTTCCTAAAGTTAATTATGAAATCACATCAACTAAAGGCTAAAGATTCATCCAGTCATGGTTTGGTTGGAACTTGGAATGTTGATATTTTTGGGGAAATTGATTACATAGGGGTATTTATATTAATTAGAAATCCATTTTTTTGACCCATACTGCATTTTGTCAATTTGGTTCCAAAGTCCATCATAGTTCTGATCAGTTGGTATCAAACCATATTCATATTTTACCGAAACTTCACCAAATTTTGTATTAATGTCGAATTTTTATACACCAAAGGCCAATATGGTTGAATATTACTACTATGAGTATAATAAAACCTCTAATGCACATTAGGAAAGAGACTAGACAAAAATTCAATGTGAATAGATAAGGTCATAACACCCCTCTATATATATTTGTAGGCACAAATATACTTATGGGTTTCCTATATAGGTCCGAATTCAACCCATATATGGGAATCTAATGAAAACATGACACGATCCAATGATGGATCAACCCCACTTCACCTTAAATATGACCCGATGAGTTAATATCCTTTGAACATGTCTAACCTAAAAAGGAGTCAGGTTTCCAGTTGACATATCCATATGGAGGGCTCACAATCCCTTTTGGAAGGTTAGTCTCCCAAGCCCCCCACTCAACTTACCCCCTTCTTTGAAAATATTAAAGTATTTAATTGAATCTCTGCAAGGAATTGCTCCTCTAAACCATATTTCAGGAAACATTGTTTCAGAAGGTAAAATCATAGGAAGATACTCCGTGGATACTCCTCTACAAAGTTTACAACATGACATACAAAAATAATTTGACTTAAATCTTTAGAAATCAATGTTGATCATTATCTCAAAGGGTAATATTAAACCTCAAAAAATAAAAATAAGGCATATCATGGTGCATTCTATGGAAGAATAACAATGAGTATATTTCTCATAGTTTTATGGAGTATGGATTATCTAGGGAAGTTTGTAAACTCATTCCTTCTGATATTGACATTCTTTTCCTTCAAATTTCAAATACCTACTTCCTAGAATCAGACTTTCATCGGGTTAACTAAAGATCACCCTGTCTTCCTCAAAGAAATCCTCTTATCAAGATATTTTGGAATCTAATTCCAAGAAATGTTTTTTGGAAAGTTTGGAGTGCACAAAATGATATGTTGTTTAACACCATAGAAATATCTTATATAAAAATCAAGCACCCTTCCATTAAACTCATTATAGAAACTACTATGGCTAATTTATGGTCAACAAAAGAATTAATTCTATATATCATATAGAAAAAAACTAGCTCAAAACCTAAGATTATGGGAATGGACACCAAACCAAGGAAACATTTAATTACAAGAAAGAATTATCTCCTCCCATCTATATCCTACTAAAAATAATATTCTAAATGGATAACTTCAAAAAATATGTCCATGCATTTTTTATGGAGATGCCGAGGTGAACCTTGTATTAGATTCTGATAGGTAGATCTTGGGACAAAAATGGTATTCACATAGATTTCTAAAAGAGAAATAAGAGAAGAATAACTGAAGAACAATATGATAAATGTTCCATTAATTATTATTCACATTATGGGTTAATATATAATACAACATCAATAAATAATTCAAATACCTACACAGGTAGTTGAATCTACCAACCTAGACAGACTCTAGAGCTAACTAGGAGTAGGAAAATCACCATTATAGTTAACTAGTGCACTGCAGATCCTTAAAAGAGTTAATAACCAGTTGCAATTGGTTACAATCAGTTAAATGAAGGGGGTAGGTGAACAAAGACACCTATATTCCCATGAATCATGCAAATTGGTGCTAGAGACACTGGAAGTGATATAACTGATGGGGATCCGAGTTTAACTAAGGATAATTAAAGACCTACTAGAGTCAACTACTAGATATTGTTGGTGGCACTCTAAGTGGTTTCCTATAAAATTGGGATTGATACCTGGAGCTCCAAAATGTATGCAGATAGGTGCACTAAGTGGCATATATCCACTAGCTATGTCCCCCATGCACTAGTGAAGTGATGAGACCTCCTAATCTAAGGAAATTAATCAAATAGAATTTATGTGGTCAAATGATACAAAGGGAGGATTGATAATAATCCCAACACCCCCATTTAATCCTGAATTTGGATTACCTGGTCCCAGGTTACTAAGACCAAATGTCATCCATTACAATCTAAATGCAAAATTTATTTGTCCATGGAAACTTGAGGGAAAATGCAAAACCACATGGAGAAAATCCTTCCTCAAAAATGCACATGGAACAAAATTTAAATAAATATCTTCACTCTGTCTTTTTTCTTCACTTGAATAAGCCGTATGTACTTCTTGGTGAAAAAAATTGTATATTTGTTGTACATGCCTTGATCATGTATCAGTTTTTAAATGTTGTGTAGACAAAAAGGACGAGGATAATACCCTTGTAGCTCATCTTATGGTGATGAAGGAGAATCGTATGAATGATTATTGATGTGAAAACATAAAATATCATATATTAACATAAAATCATATATGGAAAAGAGATATGTGCAATAATCCCCTAACCAAAGAACATCAATGAAATCAGAAAGCACAATTTCTAGTGTAGCTGCATAATGGTGAACCCGATCATGAACCTTCCTTCCAAAATGATGTTAAAAATTTATAATTATGTAATATATGTTATGAGGATCTTATATATCATAAAATTAATTCATATGTAGCAGCAAGAAACCAAGGTATAGTGGCTCCAAAATACGGTTGAGTCACAGTAGGAATACTAGGTGCAACTAGTCTACACTGACAATTGGGAAAATATGGTGAGCATAAGGATCTAAAATTCAAAATAATAAAGGTTATATCAGACCCAGATTGGTTTAAAATAATCCCACTTATATCCAATGATAATTAAAACAAACCAATGACAAAAAAATACATGATAACAACTTGCACTAGTGATACAATATAGGAAACCGTGAAATTCTATAGTTTACAAACTGAAGAATTCAAGAGTTTTAGGGTCTTATAAGTACCAAATGGATGGGATAGAGGTGTCATAACCTGCATATAAGCATGAAAATAATATTCTAAATCATATAAATAATAATCTGAATGTGACTTGAAGGATTCAGATGAAGATACGTTAGAAACTAGCAGTAAAAAACTAGTATTTAAAGGAGATGGTTGGGAGACTGATATGTATTTTTTAAAGGGGAGGAAAAGAGATTCTGATATATAAGAATGATTATAAAAATCCTATACATCAGAAACATACTTTATTATAGAAACCAAAGCATGAGCATCATTACCTTTGACATTCCTAGTGTTACAGTGCCCCTGGGAATCAACAGAATTTTCCCTTCTTGCAAAATATGGAACATCAATATTGTTTCTTTCTAGAAACTGAATAATGATGTCCATTTTCTTCTTAAAGAATTAATTTTCATTGTGAGAATATTTTCTGCAATAGGAACACTTTTATCTTTTTTTATTCTTTCACTTCTTCTTGAAATTCGATCCTTCATAAGTAGAGTTAGAACCTTCACCTTTGGAGTTTGAATTTGGATTTTTCTCCTTCACTTTTAGCTTTCCATTGGACTTGAGATTATTTATTCCAAGACCAGGAAGCACATGATCCTTTCAGGTTTTGGGAGTCCCCATTTCAATCATCTTGACTTTTTCTTGAGTGAGAGAATCTATGAATGCATCCAAGGATGGCATCCTTCACTTTCAAACTGAAATATTAGTAGCATAGAATGTTGACACAAAACCTAAGTATTCTGGACCCATATTCAATATATTGGAGAGGATTAAGTGATATTATTTCTTCTCAATCCCACACTGCTTGAGAAAAAGTACCAGTGACTTAAACTTGGTGATGAATTCTCTAATGGTTTCGAATTCACTTGGTCTCAATGAGATCAATTCATTTTCCAATTGATGTCCTCTAAGATCATCTTGATTTCCAAAGAGGGATTCAAGTTTGATCCATAATTCATTAGGGCATGTTAATCCATCAATATGGAGAAGAATATCTGGAGAGAGAGAGAGAGAGAGAAATCAAGACATAAGCTTCATCCTTCCTCTTATACCACCTTGGTTTCTTAACAACTACATTTGACTCGATTTCTAAGGCCATAGTAACTCCGTAGAGACCTTTGTTGTGCAATAGTATCTCAATATTGGATTTACATTCATGATAATTAAAGGAAGTCAAGGATACTATCTTAGATAGATCCATACTATGTTGTTGCGTCTCTGTTGAGAGAACTGAATTCCTTCACAAAACTAGAAAGACATTTTGTGTAAGATAAATCAACCTCTATTTTGACAAAGAGCACATTTTCAGATCCCATCACTGTAACATCCCCAACCCTCTGATCCATGAAGAGGATGCTACCAAACCATCAAATATTTCTGGGCAATAGCCCCATGAACATGAACAGGCATATAATGCTGAAATAAAAATCTTTAAACATAAAACATACTATGGTGCATAATCCTTCATATACATAGCGGAAGAAAACATACATTCATTCAAGCATACCACATGTTCATTATATTCATTAATCACTAAATATAAATGCAGAGATGAAATAGTCAATAATAATTATCTTAAACAGAATTCATCCCGCAACCAGCTACGTCGCTGCAACGTTCCACCCAACCATAGGCCAGCGTGCTCATCAATCTCTCAGCAACACTACCACCCCCAAGTTGGACAAGATTCCTCAAGGAATAAGGGTCAAATCAGGCTTACACATAGCCAAGGTACACAAATCAGCCAAGTGCCCCCCCCCACCCCCCACAGTAGGGTTTATCAGGCCGTCAAGGAGGTAGGAAAGGCTAAATGCTAAGCTGGTGGCCTTAATGGAGAGCTAAGGATGCCTACACCAGAGTTAACCCTGACCTCTAAGACATCCAGACACCCAACACCAAGAATCCGTCCTTTCTCTCCTTCATAGTCCCTTAGGCCTTGACTTCCCTTTCCAATACTCCTCAAGGGTTGTGGAGAAGAAAGCCAGTAGTATCACTCTATTTGAGTGGCTCCAAACACCAGTTTCTCAAGCATACCAAGCCTCTAGTCCCACTCTCAAGAGTCCGAAGACCAACCACTGCATACCATAGTAAAACAAATAGTTCACATCTCTATGAACAAGGTGAAGACAACAGGGTGACAAACCCAAAAAAAAAGGTGAACACAACTCAAGTCAGTAAGATGAATTAGAGATGTTCTTGGCCCTAGCATGGCCAAAACAACTCAACGGAAACCCAACAAGGTACTTGCATACACAACAACCCAAAACCAGGGAAGATCAACAACCCAATGCCATAATGAAACAACAGGAACCTTACACAGTCCGTAGATAGGGAGGAAGACGGATTCCCAACATTGACAAGGAAATCATACACATAGCATAATCGTCCCTCTGAGGACAACCTTCCAGCTCGTCACGTGAGATCACAGTCCTTAACTCCTGCATGAGGAAAACCATCCCATTTCCAGCCTGTGTGTGAGGATTCAGCAAAACGATGGGGAAAATCATGAGGAGAGTGAACGGAACGACCCTCTATGTGAGGATTACCAGAACAAACTCACGGCGGGAGGGAAACACCCACACTGCCCTGGGTGCCTGTGAGAAAGACCCCAAAACATCTGAAGGAGTGGGATCATGGGAGAGTAGAGTGAATTTAGAGAATGGAGAGAAAGAGGAAGAGTCCACTGGTGGAGTGAGCACGTGGGAAAGGACTGACAGTCTTGCCACACCCACCACTACTCAGCAATAATTTCTCCCAACTAATAGACAACAAAAGCTTAATGGGTGGCTGACACCTAGAAAACTCCCAATGACCCCCATGGGTTGGACAACCCCCCCTTAACCTTAGGAATCATGCCCTTTTCATTCAACGTTGCACCGTCGTAGCTGGCTGTAGGTTTATTTTAATTGATGTGCATATTTACATGATGCCCAAAACTATAGTGTGTCGGGTAGCACGATATACCATCGGCAATGATCCCTATTTCCAAAACATACACAACCAAACTTATGGTGGGGATTTTTCCTTTAGCTCCTCACCATGATTAATTACAATATATAAATCATGTACCTTTTAATGTAATCGGGGTCAAAACCGGGGACATCACAATTACCTCCCCCTTGGAATAACACCATCCTCTGTGTTCCAATACATAGGAATACATATACAATTTGCACATTCAAAATTTCAAAATTTTACAGATCTATCCCACGTTCAATTATTTACTTTGAACTTTTAGGACCAAGCCCCTCGGCTTCGATGAGCTTCTCTTATTGGTTCTCGGTTTTTGGCTCATCCCCAAGTCGAGGAACTTTACAGCTGCTTCCCTCTTTATGTTCCCTCATTGGGAAGTATCGGCGTAAATGATGTCCTCCGCATTCCCAACATTTCCCTGGTTTCTTCATCTTTACTTGCTCAATTTCCTTTGAGTCTTCATGCCTGGACCGTTTCTTGACGGATCACTTGGGCAAATGTCCCATCATTGATCCACTTTCCTTTCCTTTGTCTTTTCAGATTGCTCCCAAAAGGATTTTTACCTCCTTTTGCAAACCAATAGAGTCTTGCAAAATTTAGTGGTTCATCTCATTTTTCCTTTTCTGTATCTTGAGCATCTCTCCAATATTCTCTTGGGTCCTGGCAATCATTTGAAGGAGACGTCCAGCTAAGTCCAACAACTTTTGGTCTGCGGCCATGATCAATGTGCACCATTGGATTTCACCTTTCTCACCTGTGAAAGGCATCATTGGAATTCTGTCAGACCAAGCATAATATAGGCATTAATATCAGTCAATTAATTGCCCAATTGGGATGACAGTCCAAGTCTCATCAAGGAGACTTTCATATTTTTTTTTCATGCCTTCCAAATAGGCACATGAGCTCATTCATGTCCATTCTTGGGCAGGGAATCAACCATTCCAACATTCGTAATTTACTTTAAGCAAATAAACACATTCTATTTTCAGTCATAGATTCATTCAACAATCCTTTGTTTTCACAATGCATAAGTATATATATATATATATATATAATCAAAACGAAAGAGAGAGCAGCAAGAGTTTTTCCCCTCTTTATTTTGTTCCATCCTGAAACCCACACCACTGCTGTGGATTTTCATGCTCTCAGCCTCTTTCACTTCACTGTGAATGCTATACCAATCCCTCTTAGTCATGACACTTAGTGTCTCTGGTCTATTTCAGACCTCTCAACCATGGAGCCTCCCCACATGGTTTGTATCGGCTGCTAGTTCATCCTCATACAACAAAAGCAATATAAGCATATTTGTTAGCGTTATTGATCTAAAATGGAAATCATATTTCACATTATTCACCATCAAATATTGAGACACTAGGAGTGTGTCCACTCCCTAGGGTGTAATCAATATTGAAAAACCCTTCCATGATCCCACATCAGGAAAGTGTGCACCCCTTTCCGATGTGTGCCATGTACGCCCTATTCATACTCAAGCAATCTGCCATAATGGAAATAAAATCAAAACATGCTATATATATTGAATTTAACAATTTGACATGCATATTCTTAGCTAGGGTCACAAAACACTTATCCATTTTCCGAGGTAGTATTCTTTCGTTAAGGAGGAATGGGGGATCCCTTCTCTGAGTTGACAGTCCCTTGGTTTTCCATCCCAACTCCTTTTTACATTTCATATTCACACATTTCTTACCGACATAATCCATACCATATCACTCATGTTGTTTACCAAACATGTAGTGCAAATGAGACATTTCCAAAATGTCTAATGGAGTTTCACCTGAAACCCATTTCCAAGATAAGGGAAAACCCTCCCATGAAGTTTGGCTCATGTAGGCCATCACACATGATCTTCCTGCAGTGTGTACCCAATGCGTCCTCCAGACACAATCTGGTAGATTCCATCATTTGTCATGGTCTTACTCTCATTTCAATGTTCTAAACAATCTACCTGAAACCTGAACTTCAATCAGCCAAACACTTGGTAATTCTGGATGCATGTAACATTTTCATTGCTGAAACCATCACCGAAGCATTTTTAGAATTTATAAAATTCAAATACTCCTAGCCATTAACCACATCAATATTACCAAAACCCATTTACTTCATGCAGTCATTATCATACTTTAAATTACAGGGTACAGTCACATCATTTATGCAATTAAATGAAATTTTTAGATACTCCTTACTTCATAGCGTATCATTTGTACCACCCTGCTCTTCCATAGAGCATTTTTGGCAGCCAATTTATCCTGACTACCCTCTTCATGCACTTACTATCATGTATTCATAACAGCTCTTGAAATGGTTCTAGAATTGTCATCAATTCCTCATTTCATCCATTCGTTATTCATAATATCACATGCACTATATCAATGCATTCATGCAATGCATCACAACATTTTCACCCATACTTATGTAATCAGTTACTCACTGTGGAAATTGAACCCAGTTATAGATTAATTTTACTCACAACAATTAACAATTGATCATGCAAAATCACTCACAAAAGAGACTGAAATTGGAGCTGAACACTAAACTGTATTAAATAAGTGTACAATAGCCAACCCTATAACATAATAAGTTGCTGAATAAATAACATACATCATGGATTTGAATGCATGAGGAGCAATTTGAATCTAGCATAAAGCAGGCTTACTAAAAATAAGCAAATCCCCCATAGGTGTAAAAATCTGATCCCAAATATGTCATGGAGCTCACGAATTAGCAAAATGGTTTAGGCAAGATAAAGAGTGGTGGAATGGCAGCTCATACATGCTTTTTCATGGATAAAAGAGTGGAGGATGAAGAGGACAAAAAACTAGTTCACCTCACCTAGTCTAGCTTTTCTATTTTCCTTAAAACACTGGAAAAGCAGGGAATAAAGCAGAAAAAGTAGAAGGGCACCTAGGAGGCCAGGAATACAACAGATTTGATTCCTTAGGCTTTCCCATGTGCTACATGAGTCAAATAAGGAAAGTTTGACCACTATGGATAGGTAATACACAACTTGCACAAGGTGGGACACATGAACTAGGCTAATAAGACATAAATAATTAAATTAATGTCTAAATGGGTAAACTATGGGTTGATTATTCTAACACCCCCCCTTAAGCCTGAATTATGAGTAATATATCAGAAAATTATAGGGCCTAGAAACAAGGCTTAGTCACCCTTTACATACTGCATGTCCATTTAAAACAAGGAAAGAGGCAAAACCAACTTGGGAAAATCCTCCCTTAAACATGGACTGTAAAACAAAATTGTAGAATCTTGTCTTCACTCATGCTTCACAGCATGATCAGAAATCCCCAGTAGTGATTTGAGATTGTTGAAGGTCTTCTCACAAAATGCTTTGGTGAAGATATCAGCTACTTTTTCTGAAGATGAACAGAAGAGTAGGTGAATGGTGCCATAATGCACAAGTTCTCTGATGTAGTGCATATGGATCTCAATGTGTCTGGTTCTCTGTTTCTGAACTGGATCTTTGCAGATTTGAATGGTACTCTAGTTATCATAGTAGATGGTAGTTGATTACTCTGGTTCAAAGCCACACTCTCCAAGTAAACCCTGCAGCCATAAACATTGAGTTGTTGCATTAACAACTCCTCTGTACTCTACTTCTGTAGATGAGAGTGCAATGGCACTCTGTTTCTTGCTTAACCAACTGATTGGCCCTTTTGCAAGCATGAACACATATCCTGAATTGGACTTTCTATCTGTGCTATCACCTTCCCAATCACTGTCAGTAAATCCAATCAAATCAAGATCAAATTTTGCTTTATAGAAGATCCCATGTGTCCTTGTTCCCTGAACAAAGTTAAGGATCCTTTTGGCTGATTTCCAATGGATCTCTTGAGGCTGATACATGTATCTAGAAGCCACACTTACTGCATAACAAATATCAGGTCTAGTATGTGTCAGATACAACAAGCATCCAATCAATTTCCTATATAGTGTATTGTTTACCATAGGTGAAGAATCAGCTTCTTCCAGCTTCACTCCTGAAAGGAAAGGAGTTTTGCTTACTTTGCAATCCTTCATTCTGAATTTTTTCAGCAAGTCCAAGGCATATTTGGACTGGTGCACCTTGATTCCAGCTTTGGTTTGAGCAATCTCAAGCCCCAAAAATTGACTTAAGAGCCCCAAATCTGTCATGGAGAAGGCTTGGTTCATAGCTCCTTTTAAGGAATCAATCTCAGCCTTTGAGCTTCTTGTAATGAGGAGGTAATCAACATATAACATAATGATCATTAATGAACCATTAACTAACTTCAAATAGACATTTGGATCTGGTTTTCACCGAACAAAATTCAGTGATAGCAAGAAGCTATCGATCTTGGCATACCAAGCCCTGGGGGCTTGCTTTAGCCCATACAATGACTTTATCAACCTACACACAAGAGAAGGGTTAGTAGAAAAACCTTGAGGATGCTGCATATATATCTCTTCAGTGATATCTCCATTCAGGAAGGCACATTTTACATCCATGTGATGTACCTCCCATTTCCTTGAGGCTGCAATGGCTAAGGCTAGCCTGATCGAATCCATCTTTGCCACTGGGGCAAAGGTCTCATTGTAATCTATGACATGAACCTGTGAGTAGCCCTTGGCTACCAATATTTCCTTGTACTTCAGTGGTGAACCATCAGCATAAAATTTGGTCTTATAGACCCACTTACATTGTACTAGTTTTCTCCCTGGGGGAAGATCCACTAGCTCCCATGTGTTGCTCTTCTAGAGTGAGCTGAACTCCTCCTTCATGGCTGTTTTCCATATTGTATCTCCTGCTACTTCTTCATATGTTTGAGGATCAGAATCCACCATCAAATATAATTTTTCAGCAAACATAGGATCCTTCATGCACAGACCACTCTCAAACTGAGATCTAGTCCTCCTTGGGTCATTGGGATCCCCAGCTATCTCTCCTGCTGCATGTAGTGTCTTGGCTGCCCATTTTGGCCTTGTAGGGCTGTTAGGGTCTGCAATAAACTCATATCCATCATAAAAATCAGAATCAGCATGTTCAACAAACTCTTTACTTACTTCTTGAGGTTCAGGTGGTGAAGAGGATTCACCAACTTCCACTGCTGCAAGGGGTTCTTCTTCAAACTGAACACACCTTTCGATGAAGGCTTTATTTGTGCTCAAATTTATCAGTTTGTACCCTTTTGAATCTTTAGAGTATCCAACAAAAATACACTCTTGGCTTTGGGGCTGCAAAGCCTTCCTCTTCTCTGTTGGAATTCGAACCCAAGCCTTTGAGCCAAAAATCCTGAAATGGGTCACATCTGGCTTGTGCCCACTCCATGCTTCGAAGGGAGTCATGACATCAAGCTGTTTGTGAGGCAACCTATTCTGAATATAGGCTGCACATTTGATAGCTTCGGCCTAGTACTTTGGTGGCAAATTTTTGGTCTCCATCATGCATGTTGCCATCTCCTTCAATGATCTGTTCTTCCTCTCAGCAACACCATTTTGCTGTGGTGTGTAAGGGATAGAATGATGCATCTGAATACCTGCATCTGCACAATAATTAATTAAGTCAGACTTGACATACTCACTACCATTGTCAGATCTGAGGGCCTTGAGTTTCCTTCCAGACTGGTTTTCAACCAAAGCCTTAAAGACTTTGAATAGGCCAAAAACTTCAGACTTGTGTTTCAGGAAGTGAACCCAGCAATACCTAGAAAAGTCATCAACGAAAGTCAATGCATATTTGGCCTAACTCATGGAAATATGATGGAATGGGCCAGCAACATCACTGTGGATCAGCTCGAGGGGTGCAGAGGTTCTCTCATGACTAGCTCTCTCAAATTTGTGCTCTGGGTGTTTTCCTAGGATACAACCTTAGCAGACTCCTTTGGAAAATTTTATCTTGGGAAACCCTATGACCATCTCTTTTTCACTAAGATCAGAAATATATTTGTATTTTAGGTGGCCAAATCTTTCATGCCAAATATTGCTTGCTTCATTAGCATGAATCAGAAGAGCAGAGGGGTTTGAGTAAGGTAGGAAGTGTGAGAACATGTATACCTTTTGAGCATGAATCACAACTCCTTTTGCAATGACTCTACCAGTTGAGATCTCTATGATCTCAACTTCATCAGGTGAGAATATGAATTTCTTAGGAGACCCAGTGTGGTTCATCTGGTACACTGATAGGAGGTTGGAGGCAAGACCAGGCACATACAGCACATTGCTGAACTGAGCATGATCAAGATCTATCCTTCCTTTACCCAAAATTTCAGTGAGAGAGTCATCTCCCAGTACTATATATGGTACTTTCGACTTGTCCAGTGAGGAGAAGGCCTCCTTAGTCGAAACCATGTGTCTTGAAGCTCCAGAATCAATGATAAAACTGGGTGAGATTGATGTGCTAGCAACTAGAGCATGAACTCTCTCTTTGTCATCTGAACTTGATCCTCCTTCTCTCTTCTTTGAGCTTTCTGGAAGGGAGATGCCATTCTTCTCTAGGAGTTGGGTTAGCATATCTATTTTCTTCTTCATACAAGAGCTTTCAGTGTGATTTCCCTTATTGCAGTATGCGCACTTGTTCATCTCACCTTTGTTTTTCTTCTTCTAGTAGTTCTTCTTGGGACCTTGTAGATCCTCCAGAGACTGTTTCTTGTCTCTCTTTTGCTCAGGTGGATTTTTAGATTTCTTTTTTCTTTTTGAATCCACCCTCAAATCTCCAACAATCAAATCTTGATCTTTGGATGGTTTGATAGTGCCCATCATCACCAGCTTGTCCTGTTCTTGTGTGAGAGATTCCATGAAATCTGCAAGGCTAGGCATCTTCCAGGTTCGAGCTGTCAGTTTTGTGGCATAGAAGGTCGAAACAAACATTGAATAGTTAGGGCCTAGCTTCGAGAGGATGGCCAGTATGAGCCGATCATATTTCTTTTCGATCCCACACTGTTTCAACTACAAAACTAGTGCTTTGAACTTGGAGAAATATAGCTGTAGGGATTCAAAGCTATTTGGACTCAGAGAAATCAGCTCATTTTCGATTTGATGTCCCCTCATCTCATCTGTCTTTCCAAAAAGATCAAAAAGCTTCTCCCATACTTCATTCGGTGATGTCAATCCATCAAGATGGAAAATGAGGTCTCTGGAAATACTCAGACACAGGAGACCATAGGCCTCATCCCTCCTGTTGTGCCATTTTATCTTATCTACAGCTGCATTGGGCTCTACTTCTGTTGTCATAGTCACCCTGTAGAGGCCTTTTTCTCTCAACAGTATCTCCATCTCTGCTTTCCATTCAAAGAAATTGAAGGGAGTCAAGATATTTTTCTGTGATTGATCCATAGCTTACAAAATCTGTCCCGGCTGTCAGTAGAAGGCTCCCAGTCACTGATGTCGAACCTACAAAACAATTTTGGAGGAGAGAAAAAAATCTACAAGCTCTCTGATACCATGTGGAAATTGAACCCAGTGATAGATTAATTTTACTCACAACAATTAACAATTGATCATGCAAAATCACTCACAAAAGAGACTGAAATTGGAGCTGAACACTAAACTATATTAAATCAGTGTACAATAGCCAACCCTGTAACATAATAGGTTGCTAAATAAATAACATACATTAGGGATTCAATTGCATGAGGAGCAATTCGAATCTAGCATAAAGTAGGCTTACTAAAAATAAGCAAATCCCCCATAGGTGTAAAAAGTTGATCCCAAATCTGTCATGGAGCTCACGAATTAGAAAAGTGGCTTAGGAAAGCTAAAGAGTGGTGGAATGGCAGCTCATACATGCTTTTGCATGGAGAAAAGAGTGGAGGATGAAGAGGACAAAAAACTAGTTCACCTCACCTAGTCTAGCTTTTCTATTTGCCTTAAAACACTGAAAAAGCAGGGAATAAAGAAGAAAAAGCAGAAGGGCGCCTAGGAGGCCAGGAATAAAGTAGATTTGATTCCTTGGGCTTTCCCATGTGCTACATGAGTCAAATAAGGCAAGTTTGACCACTATGGATAGGTAATAGACAACTTGCACAAGGTGGGACACATGAACTAGGCTAATAAGACAGAAATAATTAAATTAATGTCTAAATGGGTAAACTATGGGTTGATTATTCTAACACTCACACCCTTCATATGCATCTATTCAATGCATAACTACAAGATTTATAAAATATTTTAATGCATATCCACTCAATGCTACCTTGCATTGATTCAAGAATACTATGCATTCAAACATACCATGCATGTCCTAACCATGACTACTTCATATAGAATGCATGACTAAAATCAAGATCATCAGTGCTTACTTTCCTTGGGCTACTAAGCTTATAACAACATAATACAAGCATGACACATTTCTCTATGAATGCAGTATAAAATTCAAATACCCACATGGTATGAGACCTCTTGCTTTTACCACTCCATGCAATTGTCATAACTAAACTCTTACCTTCATGGGTCCTAGTTACACCCTTGACCTTACCAGTTTGGTTGGTCCTTTGCAGGAGATTGTAGAATTTTCTCACCAAGTTTTGATTCTGGACTTGTTGCCTTATCCATTTCTCCATAGGGTTGCTAGTCACATTCATTAGCATTAGCAACACATTCAGCCATGTCCATTTGTTGTTGGTTTTTCTTTTTCCACTAATGCCAACACCAATGCAATAATTATCATTAGTGGCTCATTATAAATGTATAATTCTCACTATTCTTACCAACATGTAATATCTTATGCATTTAAGGCATAACCTCATATATTTTATGTATAAAACTTGTAATCATAATTAGCAAGACAGGGTTTAAGGAAATTTCCCTTTTTAAGTCCGTCATCCTTACATGGAACCCCTCTTCCACACAATAGCTGGATTGAATGCATGGTCTTGCTACCTCTAGGCATGCAATTCCTGGATTTGTCCATATTGACATCAACACATTTCTCTTTCAAGCAATCACTAGCACTTTGCTACTCCACACTCAGATTCTAGTGACTCTCCCTTGTTCCTTGCTGGATAAGATTTTCAATGCCTATCCACATGCTTCATTCTGATCTTGGGTGTGAAAACCACACCACTTCTAGAATGATGGCAAAACATACAACTGTATTTTGGTTGAGAATGCTAACTTCAGTAACCTAGGGTTTTCTTCCTTTTCAGTCCTGAAACTGATGAAAAATCCAATGAGAAAATTCACCACAAAGCCTATTAGAACACTTGCTAAAACTTCCACTAGAAAACCTAATTTTCTTCCTCCTTATCGGGTCCTTTCCGAACTAAGTTTTTGATGTTTTGGATCCTTAGTGGACTAGTCTTCTGACCCTTTGGTGGCCAAGATGACTACATTTCTCCGGTGCCCATCGGCAGGCCCTATCAACTATAAGTTTCCATTGTATTAGCAGTTTCCTTGACTATATCTCTCTGAAGTAAGCCTTCTAGACGGCATCGGCGATGCCAAGGATTGTTCGTCGGGTCCTTTTCTCACTAACCTTCTAGCATTTTAGTGGCTAGAACATCTAATTTTCTTCGATGTATTGGTGGGTTGTTTGTCTATTTCCTTCCACTATATCGGCCTACAGTGGTCTGCTATTTCGAACTTCATCGACGATAAAATTGACTAACCACTGCATCGGCGGTCGGACGCTCTAAGCATCGGATGGCTAGTTGTCTATGCTTCCACAATGGTGACCAACAAACTAACAGGAGTTTCCACGACCATAACTCTACCGGCGATCGGAATGACTAATAGCTGCAAGCTTCCGATCGGTAGTCAGAAGCACTAACAGCTATGACATCAGGTGGTTAGTCTTCTAGGTAGCCACAATAGTGGACTCCCAATCGACTAAACTTCTCTGACGTCTTTCATTGGCGGCATGATCGCTTAATTTTCTCCACCATATCGACGATTGAAACTTCTAGTCATCGGAATGATAGTTCAACTGATGTCGCAACTATGGAACCCCAATGACTAAATTCTTTTGACGACGTTCATCGACAGTTTCATCCACTAAAATTTTCGACACTTTCTGTACTTAGAGAAATTTCAGAATTTTTCTTCCCTTGTCTGTCACCACGTCAGCTTTCCAAACAGCTAACTTTCACCGAATCCTTCGGTCCTGTCTTCTTCGTCTTATATTCCACCATCGCATCATCGACACCTTCTTCATCTGTCTATAGGTGATCTCATCTCCTATTCTTCTTCGATGTGTTGGCGGCTCAAACAACAACTTTTCCCACTGCATCGATTGTCAGAGCAATTTTCCTCTGCGGCCTTGGTGATCCAATCACTAACATTCCCGTCGTTGTGGAAACTAGATAGAAACTTGGCCTCGATGTGTCGATGATCTTTAACTTAAACACTCCACGGCGTCGACGAACTGAGCACTATCGAAATCCAAAAGCTCTAACCGTCAGAGTGATAGTCCTGTTAACAGCTGCAACGGCAGACCCACAATCGACTAACTCTTCTAACTTCCCTCGGTGCTCAAGACCACTAAGCACTATGTTTCGGTGATCTAAAGTTGAAATCTCTAACCATCGGAACGCTAGTCCACATGGCAGCCGCAACGGCAGACGTATGAAAAATTGAGTCTTTCAAAGTTAATCGATGACCAAAACAACTAATCATTGGCAATCCAATCAGTTGATCCTTGCCAATCGCTAATGGTCTTGACCCTTAAGTGCAATTTCGGGAAAATTGCTTCCTTTTTCTCCGCGTCAACGATCGAAGCAACTAACCATCAGGTGGGTTGTGTATTAGACTGCCGCAATAGCGGATGCACAACCTTTAAATTTTTCCAATCGGTGGTCTCATCAACTAACTTCCGTCAATCACTGATGGGCTCATTACTTAGACAATATTTTTTGAAAATTTTCTTCTTCATGCTGCTGCATCGGCTCCCCAAAGAACTAAATTTCGCCGATGAATTTAATACTTAGGATAATTTCAGCGAAAATTCCTCCTTCCCCCTTGGCGTTCTCACCTTTTTCCTGTCGTCATATTGGTGTTTCCTTCATCTAATTTTCGCCGACATTGTGGTGTCATCATCCTCTAACTTTTTCCGACACCGAGGTCTTTATCAGGGGTTCTTCAGACTAATTTATCTACCACATCAGAAGAGCTTCTCACTTAGTATTCCAATGTGCCGACGGTCTTACACTTAGAAAATTTTGTGGACTTCCTTCCATTGGTCCCTCGTCAGGTGGTATTCTAACTAAGCACTACATTGTATCGGAGGATGTTCCCACTCAGTCCTCTGATGATGCGACGAGTTTGGAACTTGGATAATTTTTCAACCAAAATTTTATGGAACCTTTTTCTGATTTCTGCTGGGAAGAGGGAAACCTACCTCTGCTAGCTAATATTTCATGGCCCTTTGAGGCCCAAATACTGCAACATAAGCTCTGTCACTGCATCTTCATGGCCCATTCAGGTCCATGCTGCAACCTTTAGCTCTAATACCTTTCTGTAATGTCCTCGACCCTCTGACCGACGAAGAGGACGCTATCAAACCATCAAATATTTCCAGGCAATAGCCCCATGAACATGAACATGCATATAATGCTGAAATAAAAAGCTTCAAACATAAAACATACTATGATGCATAATCCTCCATATACATAGCGGAAGAAAACATACATTAATTCAAGCATACCGCGTGTTCATTATATCCATTAATCAATAAATATAAATGTAGAGACGAAATAGTCAAGAATACTTATCTTAAACAGAATTCGTCCCGCAACAAGCTACGTCACTGCAATGTGTTGATGTATATGTAACTTCGGAATGTATTCTTCTATGTATCTTATGTATTGTAACCCGATGTTTATTCCGGGATGATTCTATTATGTATTTGAGTCATGTGATCATGCCCCGATGTTCCGATCAGGAAGATTAATAATGTAAACAAGTCATATCAAGTCATTAGGTAAGTCCCCACAGTTTCGGGGCACTTGAGTTATTATACACTAATTAAGGTGTAGGCTCGAGTAAGTAATTGTAAGTTGAGCCTATGTGAGTAAGTGCACTTCAAGTGAAAGGAAGAATATAAATAGAGAGTGAGAGTCTCTCTATTTATCACTTGTACAACACATCACTTGCTCTCTCAAGTGTGGCACACTACTGAAGAAGGAAATTACTGGGACAAGAAGTCTACTACTATTGGGGAGATCTCTTACTGTTTTGGTGCTGATTCTTTCTCTAAGGAAGTTGTGGGGTTTTCTCCTTTATGGTTTTCCCAAGGAAAACTCTTTGTGTCTCTTGTCTCTTGTGATGCGCTTGTTATTCTCTCAGTGAAAAGATCCTAAGATCATAATGCTAGCTTAAATGTTGAAAAACTAACATGGGATCAGAGCTAACCTGAGAAGAAGACATTGTGCAGCTACAAGAACTAGGGATTCCTATTTTTTGGATCTTCCTCCATAGATTTTCAGCAAAAGTATGCTAGGATGACTCTCCATTGAAGGGTGCATCTTTCTGTCGATGCGGAATTCAATTTCAAGCATTTTTAGTTTCGATGTGGAAATTAGGGCTTTCTACAGAAGAGGAATTTTTGAGTGAGACCAGCATAGGATTGTTCTCCTCATCAAAACCGAATTTTAGAGACCTGGATCAAGAAATTTGGTTGGGTGAAACTCCAGGAAAGTCAAACCCTAGTTTGACCCTGAGATAGGAGAAACCCTAAATACTAAAACTGCTAAGTTTTTGTACAGTCACTATATTCCAAGATTGGAGAAGTCCAAAATGCTAAAAATTGTATATTCGGAAGATAAAATCCTGATGAATCCTGTGTCTAAAAATCAGACTCATATTCGCTATACTCCAGGAGATATGATCTCTCCAAGTTAGGGTTCCAGCCTCTTCCAGAATTCATCTCTAAACAGGACATCTGGGGAGATGTGCAATATATTGGGCTACAGAGGTCCAAATGGAATTTATGAAGATTTTACAGAAATGGCATGGACTGTAATTTCTGTGGTCCAAAGAGAAGACTCAGAAGATGAACCAGTGACACGTGGCATGCCGTACAACTTCGCTATTCTGAACAGTCCTGTAACAGGTCACCTTGGGAAAAGGATCATAAATCCCAAATGGTGAAATAAATTTTGATGAAACCTATGGTGTTGGATCAGGGACATGGGAGGTTACCTTATTGCGAAATTTTAGACATAGAGGAGTAGTAATTTCAGAGATATCACAGAAACAGTAACAGGAATTTCTGCAGAAGAAATTGGAAAATTAGGGCTTCCTGTTCCGGGAGCTTCCCTCCACTGTTTTCAGAAAAGGAGTACATTGGTCAACTCCATTTGAAGAGATATATATTTCTATCCAATAATATTTGAAATATTCCAAGTTTTTAAAATTAGGGTTTCTGTGACAAACCCTAGATCAGCAAACTACGGGACAAAGACGAACACCTCAAATTGGTAAGATCTAATCCTTTGTTATTTTCATTTGAGGTTCTCATTTCAATATGATATATCACATCAGCTTGGTGACAAGATTGGGGAAGTTGACAACTTCCAAGCATAGAAGTATTTGATCTCTCTGAATAAAATAGATTGGACACCTACATGAGTATAGAGGTTCCAGTTTCAGAGGGAGACGAGGTTAGAAGCCTTTCACAAGAAAAACTTGGTCAAGGCCAAAGAAGACATCATGCTCATGCTGCAGAGGATGATGAACCATCCAAAAAGAGATCCAGATATGAAACTAGAGATTCTTCAAGCGAGGATGAACATGTTCTGATATCATCTCTCACAGGTAACATTACTCATGGAAGTGATGATTGGCTTATATACAGTGGGGCTTCCAAACGTATGATGGGATTCAAGGAATCCTTTGTAAGACTATCAGAACATGAATCACCTCACAAGGTGAAACTAGGAGATGACTACCAATATCCAATAAAAGGTAGTGGGGAATCTTCATACAAGCTAGACTCTGGTAAGTCTCTAACAATGAAAGAAGTATTTTTTTGTTCCAGGACTCAAAAAGAACCTTCTCTCCATTTCAGCATTGATGCAAAAGGAATGCGGGTTGCATTCATAGATGGTCAAGTCATCATATGGCCAAAAGGAAAGACTATCGATGATGCGGTAGTGATTGGAGAACAAGAAGGAGGATTGTACAAATTGAAGGGACATCCAGAACAAGCCTTGATCCATGACACAGTAGATCCAAATGAGCTTTGGCATAGAAGGCTTGCACATGTGCATTACAGAGAACTATGTATTGCAAGCAAAGATGTTCCAGAATTTCAAGATATTTGAAGGGAAGAACAAAAATCAGAATATGACCTAAAGAAACCAGTTGAAGAATGTGAAGATATAGAAAGAAGAGACCATGCAGTCATAAGAGTCTCTCAAATCAAAGAACAACTCGAAGCGGTAAAAGAAAAAGTGAAGAATGTAGAAGTGATGATGGCCACCTTGAATGGCCTCCCAGGATCGTGAAATTCATTCATTCAAGCAATGTGTTCCAGAAGGAAGTGATTACTTTCAGAAGACTCTGTGAAGAAGAAGAAGCTCGAATCATAAGAAGAGAAGAGAAGATGGGAGCAATTGAAGATCAAGCTCTCACCATCCAAAGAAGATCCCTCAAGCGATGAGGAATATGAAGAACTCAACTCTTGAAGAACTTCTTATCCATCCTAGCATTTGGATAAGAAATGATGCAATTATGAATGAAGAAGACGATGAAGCTGAAGGCTCAAGAAGGAGTCTACTCACGAAACAAATAAAGATAAGTATTCAATTGTCATTTCATTGTTTTGTTATGCATTTGTTTATATTCAGTTGTTGTATTATGCATGATAGGATGTTTGCATTAATGACAGTATACTACTAATATGCATGTAACACATATTTCATTAAATTTGTAATTATTTAGTGGATCTAGAATTTAGAACTTCTGCTAGATTGAGTTCTTTCAAAATGAGGAAAGTCATAAACTTTGAATCCTTACATAATGTCTAGTAATATTATTTATAGTTTGTATTTAATGTTAAGTTGATTAAATTATTTTATGACATAATACCAACATTGTATTTGTTACTACAATAATTAGAAATATTGTCGTAGTAATTATTTGTGTCTTTGTTGAGTATGTTGTTTTATTTTTGGAAGTTCGCACTACTTATAATCAAAACAAGAAAATATTTTATGACTTTAAAGTCTAAGTTTTACCCTTGTAATGATTAAAATAAATTATGAATTAAAATAGCAACACAATTTATTATTGTTGTTGGTAGTCGTAGTGGTAGTGTATTAAAAACTAAGTTGATGAATGTTTACTTTATGAATTATAGATTAACGTGAGAAATTTCTTACCTATAAATTTATTTAATGATATTGATGTTAGTAAAGCCTCCCTTATTTATTAATATTATTTATTTTAACAATCAAAATTAATTATGAACTAGAATAGTATTAGTGCAGTAGAGTTTGATTTTTTTAATATACAAGAGGAAAGGGGGAAAACCAACTTAACTAATTAATGCAAGTGTTCATTATTTATTTATGAAGTATTTGAACAATGTATTTAATTGAAAATAGCATATTTTTATTGAAAATATAGATATCTTACAATATTTATATTATCAATAAGATTTAAATCATGTATTAATTTATGTTAGGGCACGGAGGAATCGAACCACCATCTTCCTGCTTGGAATGCAGGTGCTCTTCCATTGAGCTAGCACCCTTTACAACATGAGGGGAGAGGGACTGTGTTAACACTTGGATTACACATTTCTAATCCTCTGTGACAAAGCAAAATGAAGTTATATTCATAGAGGAAGTCTAGAAGATGTTTTAAGGTTCATTATTGAATATGATTATGCACATTTGATATAGTGACATGTTGAGTTTATGTAAAAAACAAATTGAAAAGTTAAAAATTGAATGGCGTTATCTAATTCACATAAATTACCGTCACATGAATTAACATAGAAGTTGAACCAAAATTTTCATATTAGTAAATAATATAAAATTCCTCAAAAAAGGCTTGAAGAGAATATTTGATATACAACAAACATTTAAAAGTGTTTCTTCTTGTATATTAATAACTAGTTCAAAGAGAAAATTACATTCATGAATCATCTCCACATAATCTTCTTATATTCAGTCAAGCAAATCAATTACAACTTGTACACCATATTTATTTATCGTGGTCTTCCTGCAATTTTTTTCTTTTGCATCCATGCCCAAACTATGGTATTAACTGGAATAGATCCAAGTCATGTGTCATCAAGGTTTGGTAGCCAATATTCTTCTAATATTTTCCTTTGTATTTCCCTGAACTAGGCTTCCATCAATCAACCTTTACATGAAGAGTCTCACTTTCATCATTCTGGAAGATATATGAGGTGGTTTTTGCTATCGAAATCGTCTCTTCTTCATCCTTAGTTCATGATCAAACTACCAACACCTTTACTTTCTCAAATTCAATCATAGGATTGAATCTTGGCTTTAGCTTGTTGCACCTGGGTCCAACATATACCAGTTCATCCGTCACATTATCAAATTCTCCATCCATAATACTTATATTACATGCAGTGCATTACGATCAGCATTAAATCTCACATGGATTAAATTGTCTTTATGATGCAATGTATTTGATGATAATCTCTAACATGAATTAAAGCTAACATGATGTTATCACTTAATGATTGATTTTTTGGATTAAGTTATGTGAAGTATTTTCAGTCCACAATGAATTTTTCATGGTTCCCGTAACAAACATGGGTGGAGTGTCCACTCAAAACGTTGGTCTGAAAAACGTTCACACAGTTTAATCCAAAAAATCAATCACAATGATGAAAAACTGATAAAACCTGCACGCTCAAAATGTTAGTACTGTATTTATTGAGTATAAGTTAATATACTAGTACAAAGTTGGCACCACTTTAAAGTCTACACG
>LPNX010092711.1:127476-184901 GCA_001517045.1 Pseudotsuga menziesii | reverse complement strand
TAAAATTATTATATTAAAAATTTTACTTTAGTTCCTAATTATAATTGACACTTTTATTTTACACCTATCACAATTGGCATTTAGCTGTGTCAATCATTCAATAAATTCGAGGTTATTTCTAGTTTAACACACCTTAAATCGATAAAAATTAATGCATTAATCCATTAAAGCAACTCCAAAGAATTAAGGATTACATATAACGACTCCTTGTTTCACAGAATTAAGGCTTACATAGAATGACTTTTTCAGCTTCATTTCAACTATAATCGATCCCTGCACTGCAAGGGTGAGGTGAAAGATCAATATGATCTCTGACTTCATTGTTATTACGATGGTCTAACTTCCAGCAAGAGAACACTAAAATAAGCATCACGACACCCACTCCATTGAATAGATATAGTGGAACTTGCCAGTGCAGTGCGGAATAATGACTAGTGTCGCTATTCTTGTTGTAGTTATTCATTGAATATGTCTTCAATTATTCGATTATTCAATTGATCTGAATGTAGCTATGAGGATAGCCCTGCCTTTCCACCAGTCTTTTACAGGTGGAGAAGAGGGAAAGATATAGGTGGTGTGAGAAAAGAAATGAGAGAATTACATGGAACCTTTGTGCATTATCCTTTGAAGTTGAAGTGGATAGATGGCTATCTCTACGTTCAAAAGAATCTCTGCATATATTCTGGTGTTTGTTCTATTTTGTTGTTTTCACACACAACCATAGAACGACAGAAGGGAGAGCGTTTTGAAAGAACAAAACAACTTCAATGGCGATCAGAGTTTTACGATATTGTCCCAATTTTTGAAAACGAAAACTGTAGATGATAGGTTGCCTTTGGGTTTTCACATTAGCTAAGCGTGCAATGTAGGTGCAATAATTTAATGATTAATTGCATTTCATGACACATGTGGAAGGGCGTGTTAGCTAAGTGTGTAACTTAGCTACAAAACTTGGTGTTAATTGTTGTGATTTGACAAAAGCGATGGTATAACATGAGTTTCAATATATTTGGTGGAAAAGCAGTGCAATGAAGCACATAAACATGAAAAGCTTGATGGATCCAGCATTTAGTGTTCCCATGGCGTTAGTCTTCTAAAACTGCAAGTCCAGACAATGAAGATAGTTTCTTAAACATAGCTATGTCGTGAATGACGCATTCAAAATCCCAATATGCCCCGCATGCAACGGAAAGGATAAATGCAACAGATAAATGCAGACGGGTAAGGATAAATGCAATGATGATGCAGACGGGTAAGGATAAATGCGTTGCTATATGTTGCAGTCTAAATGCAGGATCGCCGCGATGTTTACGCCACCTTTCTTGGATGGCATTCAAACTGTTGTGTAGCGTTCAAACTCTCTCAAATTTATCTTTTATTTTGATTAATAACTTTTATTGAAATTTTCCTTTTTTAATTTAAAATTTTTTAATCTATTTATATATTTTGATGTTTCTATAATACATTATATTTTGACAAGTTATATCATTCTATTTTTATATTTTTATTATAAATGAACAATTAAATTACTAAATATATATACTGAGTGAATATATACTTAGTAAGCCTGATAAGATTACTAAATAAACTTTTAGGAGTGACAAATTCACAATACAAAATGTATTTATTGTAATAATATATATATTTTAAATAAAAATAGATTACAAATTGTATTAAAGGGTGCTGTAACTAGGCTAAATAACTATCAACTACGAATAACACACTAACTAGGCTAAATAACTATCAACTATGAATAGCACACTAGTGTAAACCAGTGGGGAGGGGTTCTTGACCGGTATTACATAAAGGTTGAATTACAGGGCTGTAATTTCCAGTGAAAACAAATATCTAGGCTAAACAACTAGATAATATCACCATGCAAAAGTGCAAAAAAAATTATGTTTCAACATAATAGTATGCATCATCTTATAAGTCTCAATAACAATCCATATATTTGATTTGCTAGTAAAATAAACCCTAAAATAGGCTCCTAACACCAATACATTTTTCTAATACATATGTTATTGCAATATTTAAGAAAAAACACATTTTATTAGTGTTTCATGTTCAACTTGATTGGAAAGGCATGTCTTACTTGTCCATTTCCATATTTTATTGAATCTAATATATTGTTTCCTCTTCCCTTTGCCCCACTAGAAAAGAACCCATTGAAAAATTGATTTGAAGTTGCAAAGAGAAACCTTTGATAAGCTCTATTACCCTAGCTTTGTGTAAATCATAATATTCTAAATCTTGTATTTTTTTTAGCTTAAATCCTCATAAAGATTAATTTATGGAAATCCTACCAATTCTCTAAAAAGATAACATATCCCTCCACCTAGTTATTTGTTGTCTTCCTTAAACCCCATAACTAATTTCTCGAATTTCTTCAAAAAGCAATAGAGATACCTTGAACCTAACTCTGCTATGCATTGTAACAAAATTAGCTTCCAAGGATAAGTCATTTATTAACAATTCAAAATATAATTACGTATTTAAAACAAGTGAAATTAGCAACAAAGTTGCTTAGTACCTGCCACTTAAGAAAAGTTTGAAAGAAATAATAATAAGCTAAGTCATCTTGTAATAACTAAATTAATTCTCTAAATAACTTATTTAAATAATAACAAATTGCAAGAAATATTTTCAATTTAATTTCATGATTTATTTTTATTTTTTTAAAATACTTATATTAAAATAACTTCATAATTTTTATTTAATTTTTTTTCTCAAAGTAATATGTATACTTTAATTTATTTGTTTAATACTTTCTATATTAAATTAAATTTATAATAACTAATAAAATAATAATAATAAAAAGTTCATTTAATGATATTTTTTAATAATTTGTAAATTAATATTTAATATATTTATTCATTTAATAACAACAAAAATATATTCAAAATAAATTCATATTCATATCGTAATTAAGTTTAAAAAAATATTAAACATATATTCAAAGTTAATTTATATCTATATCATAATTAAAATTTAAAAAAAAATGAAATACAATATAATTTAAAATATTATATTTAAAATTTCAAAAACTATAATTTACAACTAATTAATAAATTTTTAATTTGATATTTTCATTAGTATTTGAAATAAAATAGTAAACATATAAAATAAAAACCAACAATTTGGTAAAGGAGATTTGGGTTAACACTTTGTTCTACCATAATTTAACTTATATTTAAATTGTTAAAGTGAATTAAATCCATATTATTTTTTTTAAAGTCTAATAATCTAAAACTAATTTTAGTAAGTTACAAAAAAAATCATTATTATTATTAAGATAAAACTAATTTTAGTAAGTTACAAAAAAAAATCATTATCGTTATTAAAATAATTGAATGTAAAATAAAATAGCAACATAGTTGCTAAGTACCTGCCTCTTAAGAGAAGTTTGAAGAAAATAGTAATAGGTTGAATATAGGAAAAATAACACTAGATGTAACAAAGAGGCTTACTATGAAGTCTTAAGTAAAAACATGATTGCTTAGTCCCTTGCGAATAATTTGAAGAAAATAATAATAGGTTAACATTTTAAATGGTATAACAGATTACACATTAATAAATATATAATCCAAAATAATTAAAAAACACATGAATAAATTGACATTAATAAGCCCATAAATCTAGGAAAAGTAACATTAGATGTATAAAATAATAAAGAAATAGAATATTACTAATAACTAAATGCAAGCATGCTATAGTTGTGAGAAGCATTCTATGGAAGCATTTCTTGAATTTTGCAAGGAGACCATTATATTGGAGTTTTTTTGTAAGGAAAAAGATATTAGAATTAGAATTCATGCTTACTAGTCAACATTTTCACAAATTGGAGTATTATAAATAGTAAAATATACTTAGGATTCACACCACCTACAAATTTATAACATTATAATAACATTATAAATTTATAATAAAATATAAATAAACTATTCTCACAACAATGATATTAATTTATAGTGTTATAAGGTATTATTTCTCATTTCCTATTTATGCTAGTCTATAAAGAAACTTGCATATTTTTATAACATAAGGCAAGAATATTACTAGAAGTATGTAAGGAAGCTTGAATATGCTTGTTTTATGCTACATTGCAATAACCTATATCGTATTTAAATGGACATTTTTTAATTCATTTTTGTTTTAATTTCTTTCAAATTGTAATTATATTTGTTTTATCATATATTTTTATAGCAAAATTATCTTATTTCTATATATTTTCAATCTCTTCTAAGAGGCAGGTATAAGCAGCCTTGCTGCTATTTCACTTGTTTTAAAATAAAGATCATTACAAATCTTTAGAGTGATTCCTTGTCATAATAAATTAAATCATAAGCTAGCAATTTCTAAATAGTTTTAATGATGAGAGAGCCATACAACATGAATTCAAACTTTACGTTCCCTAATTTATCATGGTCTTGTCATAAACCAAAAAAATCACCTTCTTAAATGGGCACTCTTATCATATGGGGATATGTCTTGTTTATTTTTCACTTTGTTCATGAGAGAGGCCTCTTATTGAGTTTTATTAACACATTGCAAATATAAGATCCCCTATTCTTGAGAAGAGTTTTTTTAGTAAGGTTTTAATTGAGAGTTGTACTGATGAAATATCACATTCAACTGACAATACGGCTTCAACTTCATATGTCAATTGGAAAGTATTGAATTTAGTCACATTTTTAAGCAAGGTTTTATATGCCCAAAGGTCATAAAAAAATTATATTCCCATTATTCTTGTTTTTGTTAACCATCCAATGCATCATCGTATTCAAAACCTTAATGATGAATTTTACTTTATGATTACACTATGGATAGTACAAAGGAACTTCACTTCTTACTGAAGTCCTAATATTTTGAAAAGTTCAATCATGAGAGAATTCAAACATAGGATGAGTTAATAGAAAGTACACTACAATTTTACTTGAGTTGTAAATGTTGGCATCGCTTCATCCCACTTAGTAAACTAATTTAAGAACACCATAATGTAATGGTGGTCATCATCCAAACAAGGATTTCACATCATAAAATCTATAAACCATTTCTTAAGTAGACCCAAATGGTGGTCGACATCCAAACAAGGATTTCGCGTCATAAAATCTATAAATCATTTCTTAAGTGGACCCAAAGTAACTACGAGATGAAGCGGAATGGGATGGGTATGCATTTTCTTCATTGATAATTGACATAGATGACACATTTTTACCGAGTTAATATCACCTTTAAAGAGAGTAGGACAAAAGTATCCTACACGCAGTATTTTTTGAGTTGTATCCTATAAATATAATCACCACATGCTCTAGCATTTAATTACCATTAGAATCATATATGATCTAATTAATAAAGGGCGTGGGATAATTGTCTTTTGTATAAGCCAAATTTAGATCCATAAATTTATTACACACATGGATGGTTTATTAGGTCTTGTCCATGGGAATGAGAATTGATATCTTATTAGTCAAAGGAATAAGATAAATGAAGCCAAATTTCAATATATTTTCTACTACTTTAATAGCACCCACTTTCTTGGGATTAACCATTCTTATCTCCTACTGAATAGGTTTAACAATATCGTATATTTTTATCTCATTCTCAAAACTACTAAGATGAATTTCTTCATACAACCAAACAAGACATCGCCAAATTCTTTGAAGATAGAAGTATAAAGAATGATTTCTTCTAAAGAACAATCTATGACAATATTGATGTTTTCAACGATTTCCTATTTTATAGAGATATCAATAGAAAAAGGTTTTCAAAATAGTTTCCATACTCGACATATACATTGCTTATTAAAATGGGACATTGGTATAATTGCCTATCATTAGGAAATCTAAGGCCTTTTAGTCAAACCTTTAATGATTATAGTATAGGAAAAATTGATGATTTGTGATGCGTGTCATCTTAAGTATTTTCAAAATTATTCGTGACTTGAAGGATAGATTCATCTAAAGAAAAAACACTATCTAAGAGATCATGATAAATAGGAGTGTTGATATCCCATATAGGTAAAGAGTACAAATATTATTCCTCCCATGGCGAAGACTTTGATATGAATATGCCAAATCCATTTGAATAGTATAGTATGAGACTTCAATGGTAGATGAGGGTAAGCTAATATTGGAGGAACACATTCTAAAGAATCTAGCACTACCCATTCATTTTACACTATTAAACATTCCAATGAGACTGCATCAGGGTAAATTCTAAGGATACATAGTTATCTTAAAGTGTAAAACATTGGTGCATTTTAGTAATTCTCACATTTCCAACCATAAACGTTTTGGTGATATATCTCAAAAAAATTAAAATTTCCAAGGGTTTTATATGGTTGTTCTACAATTTTGGCGATATATAGAGTAGATTTTTAATCTTATAGAACTTGAGTGAATCACATTAGAAAAAATTGAAAATGGCGAAATGTTTTTCGAAAAAAAAACTTCTAAATTATCCCATGGGAAAATTTTCACCACTAAAATTTTACCTAGACTGCATGCAATGTAGTATAGTCATATTCTAGAATGGGTTTATAAAATATTGATAATGGGAAGTACACCACTAGTGTTATCATTAAAACAAGAGCATATTGATGGGTTGTTATTGGTAGAGGATTGTAAAAGCTCCTACGAGGGAATCCCCCTTAATAATTTCCACCTCAATGACATGAATTATATTGTATGAATCCCTAATGAAAGGTACACTCAATTGGTTAGTTGTCTCAGACGTACAATAATCTAACTGGTAAATTGTAATGATTTTACCTTGATGAGGGAATTAGCCCATGGGAAAATTTTCACCACTAAAATTTTCCCTCGTCTACTTGCAATGTAGTAGACTCATCTTCTAAAATGGGTTTAGAAACAATAGATGATGGGAAGTAGGCCACCAATGTTATCGTTAAGAATTGAGCATCTTGATGGGTTGTTATTGATAGAGGATTGTAAAAGTTTCCATGAGGGAATCCTCCTTAATCATTTATACCCCAATGTCATGAATTATATTGTTCGAATCCCTAATGAAACGTAGAGTCAATTGGTTAGTTGTCTTAGACTTACTACAATCTAATTGGTCAATTGTAACAGTTTTACCTTAGTGAGGGAACTAAATTAATAAAAAATATGAATATTCTACACTGTGGTTCATCATTGCATGTATCCAACTATACATCCCAATGTAATATTGTAATTTATGGGCACATCAACTACCTCAACTTAAATTGTATCAGTCTTACCACCAAATTTAATTGGGTATGTAGCAATAAGTTTGTGAGGTGGGGACGAATGTCAATTGAAATCCTTGAGAATAGTATTAGATGGTACTAATGTGGTTGATCCTAAAAAAAATGACATAAAAAATTCAATTCCCCTTCATCGATGATGATCCTAAAGATATTTTTATCATGAGATGTGACTCCAACTTAAAGTGATCTTTGAAGGGAGATCGCATGTTAAGTGGTATAAGTCAAATTTAATCAAGTGCATATCAGATTGATAAATAACATTGATACTATACAATCGTTGCTTTTTTTGCATACGCTAAGTCTATAAGATCTCTAAGGATGACATGGAATATGGTTCCTGAGATAAATATTCAACAACATTGTGGTTGTGAGCAGCTCCCAAATTAGAATTATGGGCTGTTTTGCATAAATACCCTTTGGAGGGAAAGGTGATGTATAAAGGGTGGTTTTATTAATGGAGAGAGAACCACTTAGTTGTAATGTAAATGGACATGAACTACTTGGAGGGGAATCATAAGAATAATCCCTTTCCTAGATATTGACCTCATGATTGCACATGACTCCATTAGCATTGGGCAATTTTACCCCTTGAGTAGCTATTAGCATCGTTTCCACTGACCCAAGTTCATATTTGGTTATTTGTACAAAAAATCCCAAGATATTGACTCGATAGATATCAAACGCATTGGAAATGCCCTCAAAGATGCAATAACACTCGATATATCTTATTGGGACTGTCATAGCCATATTTCTGCAGTTAAGGAAGGGGATTTATTAATGATAACATTAAGACACAACTTGACCAAGAAAATACCAATAACGTAAGGATATTGTGGGAAGCGAGGTAACCTATCATTGATGCATGCAGGCGCAAGGTACTCATTAAATTTCTAGGTCTAATCCTTGGATAATGTGTTGAAGTCAACAAGGATAAACTCGTTGAAGGAGGGCCATAATGTTTCCCCCATCATCGATATGAAATATGATCCAAAATTCCTTTTGAAATGGATATTGGACAGTAGAATGAATTCAGGACCAACTCATAGATGATCGAAATAAATGAATGTAAGGTAACTGTAAATGATGATTAGGATGGTGTTGCTACTGCAACTTCTTCCCCAAATTTTTTATATTTTAGGGCCCTCCTTATATTTTTGATTGACAGCTTATTTAGACTAGTTTTCTAGCTCTAGAGATTCCATCCCAAATTTAGAAGAAATAAGTTTTTGGCTAAGTTAAATTCGTGATTTTTCATCGACATATTAGATAATCTTGACCAGTTTCTTTGATGAATTGGAGGAGCTCAGCTCGTCTCTCTGACACAGTTGGCTTAGACAGTAGAATTTTTTAACAAAGTACTATTTTGGCATAAATCAATGAAACACGACGACATTGTCGGGCTTGAATCATGATTTTTCTCCAAAATTATTGGAGAGATCAATGAATGGTGTTGAACTTAAAAGTGGCCAAATGTTTCGGAGCAACTTGACGTTTTCGACTGATATAGTCGCAATCAAAGCAAATTGGCCAATAGATGGAACACTGACAAATCCAATTGAGAGAAACTCATGAGTTTCTGCTGATGTGTTTGGAGCTGCCTAGTAGTCTTATCAGATACATATTTTTGGGCCAACTTGGAGGTTCACGCCAAAACGGTCGAAGGGAACTCGTGATTTTTCTCTGAAGAATTTGGTAGTTTGAATAAAGAAGCACAATCTCGAAACTCGCTGAAACAGTCACAAGTCCCGTGATTGGATATTTTGGGGTAAATATGTTGATACTATCGGCATGACATAAAACATATCTATGACATGGTCATAATAAATCAAAAAATTTTGTTGATACTGTCGGCATCACAATCCCTTCCGCTGCAACCAAAAGTCTTTGCGCCAAATGACGTTTCACTCAACAACCGCATTAATGACAATTATTTTTCATTTTTTCTATATAAATGGACGAATTATTTTGGTTTTGTATCCCACAAAACACCATTCTGAAAGAAGCTAATCGACAAGATTGAACAAACAATAAGATTCTTACCTACATCATGGTTTTGGTAAATTGTTGTTGTTTTAAAACTAAGAAGGAAAGTTGGAGGAGATGCCTCCATACTTTTGACATAGGATAATAACAGGTTTATGGCTCACACAACAACATATGCAGATGTGCTATTAGGTTTCATTTTAACTTTGTAAGTGCATACCTTTCTCCATCTTACACAACTGCACCTTGAATGACTAACAATGGAATGGTAACTATGGTGTTCTTCTCTATTTTGGCATAGGCACAATAATGCATGTTTATTTATTTGGTTTGTCAAAATAGTGGAGGTATTAATAAAACACTTCTCACTATGCTCATGTCACAAACCTGTTTTATCCTCACCAAGAAATATTACCTTCCGAAGGATAGACTTGAAAACAACAAATGAAGGAGAATCACTAGATTTCAGAACTCGGCTAGTTGCGCTGAAATGGTCAGAGGACTCAACCTTAAGTTTATGTTGTACTATTTCAGAGGAACTTGTAAATCTCCACCAAAACGCTCAGAATGATATGGATAATTTCACTGACACTGTCGAAATAAACTTAGAAATCGCCGTCGATACCATCGAAAGCGACTTTAGAAACCACATCGAAAAAGTCCAAGAAGATTTAGTATTGTCCACCGAAACATTCACGGATTGAAAGAGAAGAGAGATTCTTAAAGCTCACTGAAATGGTCGCATGCCCAAAAATCAGAAGGAACTAGCGAGATTTCACTGAAACTATCGGTGTATTTTTCACCAAGTCAGATTAGCCCATTAAGAATAATGTGAAACAAACATACAAACAAGCGATTTTTAAAATGACTAAGAAGTGGCACACATGGAGACGTATATGTCAATACAAGAATTGACCTTGCAATTACTGGAGACAATGAAATACAAACCCATTGCTGAGGAGTCTAGCGTGTGGGAAACATTTGTCTCTAGTAGGGAAGGTCCCACATGGATTTCGTCTCTTATGGAATCGTTTCTATATTCCCATGTAAAGCACTATAAGATAGATTGTGGGAATTTCTAGGGTTAGGGTAAACTAAAGGTCACAAAATGAAAAATTTAGAGTGTAATAAATAGAGGTATAAAGTACAATAGAAGGAATTTTTTCTAACACAAAGAAGGACCAGACTATTTGTAATAGAACTAATTTTCTGCAAATAAAGGACTTCGTTTTACTGGGAAAGGCTGCACAGTAATTTTCTTGGAATGTTTGGAAGTTGCAACGTGGAATTACTTCTTCCAGTTTCCATGCAAATGTGAGTTCATCCTAACTATTCTAAATTACTTCTTTGGTGATGAATGATTTTTATTTCCGTATAAATGTTTGTGTATGAAATGAGCAATGAAGGTTTTATTATGTCATAGATACCTTTGATATTATTTCTGCTGTAAATATGCATATGAAATTGAAACAACTATTTGTGAGATTAATATGAATAGTTACGGTACATCGATATAACTTTAAATTTGGTCCCTACGGGGATAGGATAATTTAGAATGCGATGGATTAGCTTAGTCTTAGGTTTAGAAGAATAATTGAGAAGATAGGAATGGTAAGACGAGAGGTAAGAATTTGTGCATCACTTGTGAGGTTTCTTCTTATCAATTATATGCATTTAAGCACTTGCATATCATCTTTAAAAAGGAAAATGACATAAATGGTGGACCGAGTAGTAACAAGTAAATATTTAAACAACTTAATCTATAGTAGTAGGACCATTAATCGGACAAATTCCCCACACCAAACTATGGACGATCTAATTGGGATTGTTTAATGGGGAGAATCCCTACTGTCGGTACTTGGGAAATTTTGCAGGAATGAACAGATGGTATAACTTACTTGAACATTTATTGCACAAGGGGAGACCTAGAATCATTGACTACTATACGATACAACGAGAGTCCAGTGTATTCTTTGAAAAACTCAAAAGTATAACATGACTCATGAAAGTATATTGAATTGGAATATAGATGAAAAAATGCAGGAAAGTGACGGGTTCATGTTCAAGGATGATAATTTACTACAATACAAACTTCGATACATTCTTTCCCAAATTCCCTATCATGAATGATTCATTTTTTTTCAATTATTTCTTGTTTTTGGGGTAGCGGGGTCCATCAAAAGTATGCTAAGTGGGTACTCATTGGATGCGGAATTGAATTTAATTCTGCATCCAATGAGCTCTCCCAATTGAAATTTGAGTAAAAACACGAGGAGACATGTCGAAAATACAAACAAAAAAGTAGTTTTTTTTCTTTTCTTCCTCCAAAATTAATAAATATTAGTTTATTATTTTAACTATTATTTTATTAATTTTTTTAGGAGGCCCATTTTGAGTTGAAATTTTCTCTAATGATTAACATTCCATTTTAAAGGGTTTCCCCTAAAAGAAAAACCTTACAAGTTGTTGGTAATGCCAAGCGTTTTTTGATACCCTCTAGGTGTGTGTGATGTGCACGATTGACCATACCAATCATAGGGAAAACCCATGTCCATTAGAGAAATACCACTAGTAGGGATACCCAATGAAGAAGAAAACATACTTTTGGGATTGAGACATAGAAGGGTAACAATAGCCTTATCGATGGAATTCAAAAAGGAATTGTGATCGAATTATACTGTGCATTGGTTGAGGTAGAGGAATCAAAACCTTTTGTAACTATTTTAGGATGGGTAGATGTGGATCTATCAAATATTGTTGAAGCTATAGGATCAAACTAAGCATGTTGCACATTTCTACACTTGGAAAAAAATAATCTAGATACACTAGTGACTCAATGATAGAAAGGATATTTAGATATGTAATATCTATTAGGGGTGGATTATTGTATTCATTTTATCGACATTCTTTGGTTTCAACTTCAACAAGAGGAATATCATCAACTAAATCTATGTTGGGATCATTATGAGACAATGAATTTTCATATTCAATTGATGATCAACTTCTCTAATAATATTTCATAGATAAATAGGTGGTTCAGGTTCCGAATCACTAAGAATTGGCTCTTGTGTGCATCTCCATGAATTGGTGGGGCTAGCGGTTTCTAGTGACTCACCTTGTTGTCTTCATAACTAGTGGGGTGTTACGGAGAAAAGTTACTATGGCTTGGGGTGTACCACAACATATAGGATGACACAAGAAATCAATCCATTTCAAAGCATGATAAATATATAAATGAAACTATCATTAAGGGATAAGAAGTGTACCTTATTCTAGACGTTCAAAGAAGATACTAGTTGATCTTTCAATAAAACTTGTTCCTACACATTGTCCTCAACAAGAACAAGATATACAAGTATCATATATAAAAGTGTTAGAGTATAATCTATCATATTTAACTCCAACATCTAAACAAAGTACTTACATCCATCGATACAAATATTCATAATTACAAATGTAATGGACAAGAAATGGATATTTATATTTATATAAACATACATACAAATGAAAACCTATACCAAAAACTCATCAAAATCGAGAAATTGAGTCCCTCCACTTGGGCCTCCACCACTTCAATCCTCCATAAAAAGGAAATCTCACAAAGACAAAGGAAACCTTGGGAAAGACTCCACTAATGGTTGCTACAAGGGAAAAGGGATGCAACCTCAAGCATATAATATTGGGGCATAATTTTGTGATAATCTATTTTCTCTTCAAAGTTCTCCTTCTTTGATGTTCACAATAGCTCAATATATATCCCTTCAATGGCAAGTGAATGGTCGAATCAAAGTGTTTCCAAGCATATGGAAGGCTAAGGATTAAGTCATTCATTACTTAATGGGTAAAAGTCCAAATAATTTTATTTTTTGAGCATATAACCCAATGTATGTGGGTGATAGTGGTGCAAGATGCATATATGCGGGTTGTAGACTTGTGACCCATGTATATATTTAGAAATGTGAATTAGTGGTTCCACTGGAGAATCATGCCAATAGTAAGCAAATGGGATAAAATGAGTTTTCATAGGGATAGGGAAAGGCCATCAAAGCATGATGTATCAATCATGGAAAATATCACTATAACAAATGCTCCCTAATGTATGGGGTTAGAGGGGTACATGATGGCCATAATACATTATAAAAATATAGGGAGTGGAGTAATAAAGACCCAGGTGGAAAAATCGAACAATCATCAGAATAATACAATGATAGATATCTACATGTAACTATAGATATGATATATACAAAGTAGTCCCGGATACATAACAATACAATAAGCATGAATAGGCATAATAAACATATGTCATGAGTAGTCAATGCGACGTGTAATATACATTGAAATAAGTTTGAAACCGTACCGAATGAAGAAATCAAAGGGTACAATGGAGTTTGGTCATGAGAGCTGAAATATCATAGATACGGGCACGATCAAGGAGGTAACATATATGGAATGCCACTAAACTCGAAGGTCTTCTACACAAATTGCCACTAGTAAATGTGCCATCATGCGAATAAAGGCATCAAATTTGAACATGATGGACCATTGTTTGTTTATCGGTCATTGAGGTATACTATTAGCAAATGCGAGATATCCCACCAATAATGATAAGGGGAATGAAGGTATAGAGTGTAGCCAAACAAGTGTGAATAGATGTGTTGAGGTAGACACTTGAGAGAATCCATCTATCAGAGGACATTGATGTATTCCAAAATTTGTCGATGGCGAGAGAACCTACCAATGATGACTGCAACTCTCAAGGAACTCAATGGACTCTAGATCACTATTCCAAAATAAATCCTTTGAATTCGATGGAATGGAATGTTAACTTTTCATATGCTTAGCTAATACATCAGTATTTCATTTCATTTTCATAACAAAAGCATATAAGCAGGATCACTGAAAGAAACAGTATCACAAGAACAACACAGATTTACCCTAGGAAAACCCTAAAGGGAAAAACCCAGCAAAAGCTTCATTAATATAGATGCCCCAAAAAGATAAAAGACAAAAGATAAAACTAGCAAGGAGATCAAGCCTGATCCTCCTCCTTCTCCAACTACTTCTCTCCTCCACTAATGCGCTACACAAGTGAGAGTGTGTGAGTGTCTCAAATGAGGAGCACCACACCTCTATTTATATTCATCCGTTCACTTGAATTAACTCATTCGACATGTAGGCTTGAGTTAAATCATGTAGGCTCAAGTTACACATGTAGGCTCAAGTAACCACACTGGGGTGCTAATGACCCACCTTTATAATTAGAGGGGACTACCTCATGATTCTTATTAGTTCTTCTGATTAGAAGCATCGGGGTACAAAGTAATACAAGTGGTTCTCCTGGTAGGACCATCGAGGACCAAAAAAGATACATATAGAGTATTCTTTGAAGTTACAATATTTCAACATGGAATGCACTGAAAGGAGGGAATTAAGGCATCCCCCATCAACCAACATTAGGTACACAAAAATGATGGATAATTTGGAAGAACTCTGATGAGCAATATGTGCATCAACCAGTAAAAAATGTATAACGGATGGCCAACATGTACAAGCAAGATAAATGAGGAATGGTTGACTCAGGATGAAAAAAATTTCAAACAAGAGCATAAGGCAGATGAAGACTCATAGGAACCATAGACTCAAAATGCCAACTGGGAAAACTCTACAATACAATAGCAATCAATAGAGACTCCATAGGGACTAGAAGTACAATCAATCAATGGAGATAACTCATACCTATGATTACAACACAGGTCTAAGGTCATACTATTAACCCAACCAATGAATGAATGGATTGTTCTATGTTTGAAGGTGACACGATAGTTGATAATAGAAAGTGATATCATTTCTTGTCTGAATTTTTATGTTTTTTTATTTTTTGGTATTTTTCATATTGAAAATTTTGAAAAAGAATAAAATTGCTTATAGTACAATAAATAGAAAACGAGTGTCACAGGAAAGAAAACTAGTACCATGCAAATGAACACACCTATTCTCAATGGAACGAACCAAATGGAGGACAAGGACACTCGAGGGGGATGTTTCCTCTGAGTATAGGATAATCAAGATACAAAAGATATATGAGAGGATATTCTTCACTAGGATTAAGGAATTATCGAGCTATATGGATTATAAAACTAAACTAAGGAGCCGACATAAAGCTCAATACATTAAGCGAACACATGAAAATGAAATTAAAACTCGATACAAAATGGAAGTCCTTATAGGATATAGCCAGCATAAAATTTAAGAAAGAGTCTAATTCTTGCTCAAAGGCATGACACGACTACAAGGCACTTCCAGACCTAAGGGAGGACACTCATCATGGGTACCAAATGATAAACTAGGATCTAACTAGGACACCAATGATTAGGAAATCTCTACCAATTACGAAATGACACTTCTAATAGTAGTATGAAGGTTATGTGGCGTTAAGGTGAAATTAAGTGGGTTCGTACCTATGGTTAAGGTGACATAGTCATAAGATATTGAAAAATGCATGGGTATGATTGAGCCATAATCTCGACGAAAGTGCACCAAAACGAGTTCATCCACAAAAATATTAGGCCATACAGCTGAAAATAGTTAATAAGAAGTCCAAACTATAGGAAAAGTGGGTCAAAATATTTAATAAATAGTAAAAAATGAAGTTTTTAGCATACCATTTAGGTTTTTACCCAGAATAGTGCATTTGGAGCTAGTTGAACCTTGACATTTCAAAGGAAGGTTCCGAGAGCTACAGGAAACAAAATCCACAGCCATTAGGACTAGGTAACTCATAACCACATTCTATATGCATTCAATGTATTAATTTTTATTTTAAATGGTGAATTTTTAAGTGTGGACATCCAAAATATGGGAATCCTGACCCACGCAGGTCACATATTATCAAGCCTCGTATAGGGATGGAGATATGCAAGAAAATAAAAGAATTTCCACATATATCTGCATATGTCAGAAGAAACAATCGTGTATAGGGATTATGGTGTCCAAAATAATAGGGAAAACTCACAAATTTTATGTTTTTCTTGCCAAGATGGTTATAGAATGGAGAGAATGAGAGAATCAAGATATTGATAGGGAAGTTCTTGCTGACATAAATGCTCAACATAAATTATAAACATGGTCTACATAAAGTTTGGAACCTTGGGGGTTTTAGAGGCCAACCAAGACTCTGACAGATGTTTGTAGACTACTGGATCCAGACACAAAGGCCTTCATGTTATATGAGATTCCATTGAGACTAGAGGTAGAGGGCATCTACTTCATCACAGGTTTATCCCATCCAGGTGAGGTAGTGAACTTACGAGCTCATGGAGTAGGTGGAGGACTCACTATTGAGGATTAAATAGATGTATATTATTTTCCTGACATGGAAAAGATCAGAATTCAAGTTCCAGTGAATGTTATCTAGAGCCTAAGTCTCAAAGTGATAGTTCTAGTATTGGTTAAAATAGTGAGGTTGGAATTGCTTAATCAAGCATCACGACATCTCATGTTTTACTTGGTAGAGTGCATGAGACCTATTGTATATGACTGGAGTACATCACTACTGAGCACCATGAAACAACAGTTAACTTACTGCAAGCTAGTTTAGATAAAAAAATTTGGTTATGCTAACTTTCTAAGAACTTTCTTTTTTGACAGGGTACTGAGTCTCAACCATAGATTTGAGGTCCCTCCCCACAGTCTAATAGATCCATCCCACACATGTTGGATGGAGGTGATGTAGATTTTAGGGGGAGGTAGGTCACCCACTCCTTTTCCACCTGATTTATTCCACTGTTGGCAACGACAAATCATCGCCATCTTTAAATATCCCTATTCATGATTTGAATTTGGTGGAGATCCATACATTCCATTACCACTAGGGTCTACATATGGATATATAGGTAAGAGCCTATTTGTGTTTCTTGAGTCATTTTTTTTTTGTATTTTTGATATATTTTAGAATCAAAAACATGTTTTTGGGGGTATCAAGTACTGACATTAAGTTTATGTGTGTATATGTAGGTCCGTGACGACTGGATGGTTTTCCTCGACATCAACTAAGGGGACTAGGGGATGTGATGATCGAATCTATTGGAGAGAGGACTCTATAGAACATACATGGAAACATTTCCTGATTGACACATAGGATACCCATGGTGTGATTCGAGGACTTGCTCGAGGCGATGTAGAGGCATGTAGTTGGGGTACCCCTTTCATGGGTTAGGATATTTAGGTAGTTTCTCAATGTTGTAGTGTGTTATCATGATCATAACCCATGACCACATGAATATATTCCTATATAGAAATTTTGTATCAGCCGTATGTATTTTCGTGCCTTAAAGCCCATTTTTGTACTATGCCATTATCGTACTATGACACAATTTTTGAACTCTATTTGAAAAAAGGATTATAGTGATTGATTTGATATATTTACACATGTGTTTGAATGTGAATGATTTTAATGTACATAATCCATAATTGATGAGACAAATCCCAATCTAAAACATAATTTGATATGAATCAGTAACATGATTATAAAGTCTAGGTATGCAAATGTATGTAATGTAATCAAATTGTCGCTCCTACAATAGTACCCTTAATAACCTTTGCAACAAAGTAGGATCCCTAATATCGTAAAAGATATTTAATTGTGAGATGACTAACTACGAGTAAAGACATAGTTCAATATATTGAATAACAATGTAAATGGAATTGTTTAATAGTTCAATAATGACAATATACTCAACAACATGTTTTGACGATGGTCGGAGACACACACATCCCGAAGACACAAAATGACCCTTAGGTGCATAGATAACACAAGAATATAAATCTAGGTTCTGGGCATGGCGATTGGAACCATTACTAAATCCTACGTATACTAAAGAATCCATCAACAACTCCCACAAAATATGAAGCATGTCAACAAACTAATAACACTACAAAGGAACCAAATACAAACTATGCAAAATGTACAATAATATACAAGATATAACTCTCAGGTTAAGGTCAAGCATAGTATTTATTAAGATAGATCCCATTTATAGGCTTCTCCAAGGAATTCCCTTCATAGTATTCTAGCTCATAGGAACCTTTCTCTAGGATGTGTTTCACCACGTAAAGTCCATGCCACATGGAGTTAAACTTTCATTCCCCTAATGGTCAAATAGTCTAATAGTACAAGAGGAACAAATCACCTTCACTAAATTAACAAGGATGGATATAATTTTCATACTAATCCTTAACATGACACTTATTTATCTCTAGAGCTACTACGAAATCCTGACACTACTCATCTAGGTGCTCTAAGAGGACCAAATGCTCCTCTAACTCAATAGTGTTAGGGAAAAGCTATATGGCTAGCTTCAATGAAGTAATTTCACATTCGACTAACAAAACCAACAACACCACATGAACTAGTTGATATGGAGAAAATATGGCGGCAGTATTAACTATGGTTGGGCAGGTCCATAAAACAAGGTAAATAATAATATGCCAATTCATTTTTCTTTGCATGATGGTTATTTGTAAAATGGACTTAAGGGAATTATTAGCAACTTCAACTTGGAAATTATCTTGAGGGTAGTAATAAGAAGTGTTCTCTTTCTTATACCCTAATTTCAAGGCTAATTATGTCGTCATATTGTTTTGAAAGTTCCTTCAATGGTTAGTGACAAGCTCCTTTGAGATTCTGAACCAAATGATAATTTGATTGAATACGAAATGAGTAGTCATCTCACCATCATATTTAATTGTAGGCATAACATCTTCCCATTTGTGAATTAGTCCATGACCATAATGTTATGGTGCCCCCAACCGAAGTCGGGTTGCAATCCATAAATTCCACCCGCCATTTAGTGAGGGGACCGACGGTGATAATTAGACGTAACAAGGTAGGATGTGAGCACATATTCCTTGTGAACACTTGTAAAAGGTGGAACTGATTGAACACATTAACACAATATTTGAATATCAATGACCAATAATAACCCGCTCTAAGATTTTTTTAGGCTGTATAAATCCCATATAAATGACCACCACATGCCTCACCATGGCAATCATTCAGCACAACCTCATCACGATTCAAACAACGACAAAAAATGGAATCCACCCCATGATGATACAAAGTGTCAATGATAATGAGGTAGTTCTTAGAGTTGTGATGTAAGCATTGAGACTCCTCCCTCGACAGTTGAGGGGGAAACTTCAAATTATGAAGATAGAAGATAATATATCATACCAAGGGTTTGTAGACAAAATGAGAAAGATATGTTCATCCAAAAAAAAATCCTTATGAATCTCATCTTCATCCATACTAGGGAGATCTGAAAGGAGCTCAAAAAATTAGATTAATTACGTCTTTTATTTCACCGAAACAAATTCGAGGTCGAACTCTTGCAAAATAACAATCCATTTATTATATTCCCCCGCATCATTCATCTAGTCAAGAGAAATTGAAATGGATTGATATGGGTTATAACCATCATCTGGAAAATCAATATATAATGCATCAGCTGTTGGACTGCATGAACAGTTTCTAAGGCCAATTTATCAACATGAGTATATCATAGTTTCAGATTAATAAAATTCTAGCTAAGATAGTAAATAACATGCTCCTGGAGCTCATCATCCTCTTAAACCAAAACAATGCAATCGTCTCTTGATATGCGACCACATATAACAATAAATCATGGCTATATTCAGGTTGAATCAGCACAGGGGTCGATGCTAAGGATTTCTTAAGAGTGTCAAATGATTCCTGGGCTCACTCATCCCATATGAATGGAGTATCCTTCTTCAACAAGAGCATAAATCCCTTGGTCAAATTGGCATAATTGACGACAAATATATGCAAGAAATTAACCATCCCTTAGAGACTTTGAAGGTGTCTAATTGTGCAGGGGAGAAAATCGTAATATTTCCTCAACCTTCAAAGGATCAACCCTAATCCCCTCCTTAAATATGATAAACCCTTATAAATGACCAACCTTCAATCAAAAGATGCACTTTTGAGGATTTAACAGAATTTGATAACAACAACATATTTCAAAGACCAAACACAAATGATCAGGTTGATTCACCCTCAAATGAGAGTGAGTAGCTAAATTGTCTAGATAAACCTGAATAATATGTTTAAGGTCATGGAAAGAAAATGTCATGTCCCAATGAAAAGTAGCTTTGGCATTTTAAGGCCAAAAGGCATTTTCTGGTATGGAAAAGTAGGTACCCCGAGGACAAATAAATGTAGTCTAGTGTTGATCCTTGGGTTTAATATTGATTTGGTTATACCCTGAAAATATGTCCATAAATGAAATAACCTCACTCCCACCACACTGATACAAAATATGATCAATGAATGGTGTAGGGAAATGATCCTTTGGACAAGCCCTATGCAAGTCTCTAAAGTTAGTGCATACATGCATGGTCCTCTGCATTTTATCGATAGGAATAGGACTGGATACTAATTCGGTTAAGGGAGCTAGATAAATGAAGCCAAGTTTGAGTAACTTATCTATCTCAGCCTTAATTGTAGGCCCTTTACTAGGGCTCATTGCACGTAAGCATTTTCGAATAGGTTTAGCATTTGGATACGTTTTGATTTCATGTTCAACAATACAGGGATCAATCCTTGGAATTTCATCATATGACCAAGTAAAGACATCACAAAACTCTTTAAAGATAACAATGTATCTCTTGATTTCATCGAGTGAACAATCAACCTCGATGTAAACATTCTTCTTTTACTAGGATTCCTATAAATTTTTATAGAAATAGTAGGAGATAAATTCACCATGTTCCCTTCGACATATATGCCATGAGTTCCTAATGGGATCATGCGATGACCAACATTCTCACTTAAGGTCATCAAACTCGATCCGTTCAATATAAGGGATGAAGTAAGATGGATGATGCATTTCCTCCCAAGGTTGTTTTAGACTAGTCATGGCATTGAGAATTGATTCATCTAAAGGAAAAATACCATCAAGGAAATCAACAAGAATGATGACACAACTGCCCAAGTAAGCAGTGTAAGAAGGTCCTCCTCTTTTGTCCATGAACAGGAAGCATCTAGGTCTACAACAAGATCAATAGTAGCTTGATAAGTAGTCTTTGCTACAGACAATGACATTTCCATCCTTGTAGTTCTACCATATTCATCTGAAGTGCTCGGAGAAGGAAGATTCCAAGAATCATTGAAACACATAGTGTGAAATGGGACCAAACTCAAAGGTGACTAATCATTACTAGAAGTGGAACTAGTAGCTAGAATTGGTGCTATAATATTAAAATTTCCCATTAATGATAGATACATTCTGATCCAAAAATTTTCAGTTGTCGGATGATAATTATCAATGGTCATGAGAGTAGGTCCCAATGATATAGGAAAACTAGAGTTATCGAATGGAAATTAACCAATCCCCATAATCCGATCCTGAAAAGGGAAGCACACTACTTCAAATATAGACAATACAATCACTTTCATAAAGTAAATCTAGTTCCATCCCAGTAAAGTATTATAGTGTTGGGGTGCATCAACCACCTCAACCTCGATCAACATGGTCTTCCCCCAAAAACTGGACTTGAAGGGAAAAAATAATTGCATGCATCCTAAACGAATGTCCATCAAGATCAATCAACATAGTAATAGATTTGGAAAACATGGGTCATCCAAATCCTTTCCAAAAAGTGAGAGACATCATAGAGGTCGCAACACTTTCATCAATAAATTTGTGTTTAATAGTGTTTTTCAGACACTCCACATGGACTTGGAAATCCACATGGTAATACAAGTGAGGTTGGACCTCATGAGTTTCAAATCTAACCACATTGGAGGAATTATTATCAGCTACTCCAAGATCAGACAAAAATTCTCTCCTCTATAAAGGACAAGTCTGAAGAACTTCAAGAGCTTACATCGCATAGGGAGTTTGTCTCAAATCCTTGACAATGAACTAATGTTGGGCGACTCAGGCATTAGGATTGTGCCCTGAATGATTTAGGAATCCCTTAGGTATATGAGGTATAGCTTCAGGTTTATTGATCTTCAAAGTAATTTTAGGAGGTACGTCCTCAAAGCCATATTTTGATTATGAGGCAAAGGTTTAGGAAACACAGCTACACTTTGTGTGATGAACTTCGAGGCATATTCAATACGAGGGCACATGTATGTGAGATGGTATCCCCTACAAAGTTTTCAAGGGAATTTCACTTTTCACTTAGGCTTCTTGTCCCCCCCAACGTTATCTAAATTCTTCTCACCATTCTAATTCTCCTTCCTATTCCCACCCCATTTATTATTTCTTCCCTTTCTTCTATTATTTATAGGATGTTGGTTTCCCTTCTGGTCTAACTAATGCATTGAAATCACATCCGTCAACTAGGTTGGAGTGGACAAGTCCATATCCTGTACGATCATAGATTGGTTAATGGAAAAAAATTTCATTTAATTTATAACCTGATATATGAATTTCGTGCAGATGGAGCCAACAGTTCCATTGATATGTGGCCAAGGTTTGAACTTAGGCTCAAAGTTTGATTGTGGCACACAAGGGATAATATCATATAAAATCCCAGACTAAGCATAAATCAAATCCAACTTCTAGGTCCTAAATATAGCATGCTCCTCACTAGTAACTTTGGATGTCAAACCATCCTTCACGATGTATGGTAATAAAGTATTAAGGAAGCATTGTAATAAAAACTCAGGTGGAATGTTGGTATCAATCAACATATTTTTTCTATTCCACTCTTGAATATGATCAGAGATGTGTGTGGCCTTATATTGCCAAAACATTGACAATAATTCCATTCTAGCATCATAACGTACTGGTAGCTGAAAGTGGTTGAGAACGGTTAAGGCTAAATCATTAAACATTCAATATGTGCCCCCAAGCAAGTGTATATACCATTTTGCAATAGAACCCATGAGAGTGCATTGAAACAGTTGTAAATGAACTGATTCATGGTTCAAATAATTCTAAGATCACCATAGGTGGAAAGTAGTCACATTCTCTCCAAGGTCCTCACCACTTTTAACTTCAAACTTCAGAATTTCTGAAGGAAGTTTGGTGAGAACAACCCACTACATCAGATAATTAGATATCAAATAATTGGTAAACTTTGAAATGTTAGGTGGATTTAAAGTATCCAAAAAGGTGATCCTAGGTTGTTCCATCTCATTCCTACATGCCCACTGAAAGGATTGGTTCATATAGGGTTGATTCTGATCAAGGACATAGCCTTGACTAGTAGGATAATAACCACCTCCCATATGTACCATATAAGGTTGCACCACTACAACAAATACTGGAATTAGCATCCCATTTAGCATCCCTTTTTAGTGTAATTTTTTTTTACATTGAGTGGTCAAACTAGATGCTAAATGGGACACGTCATGGACAAAACTTAAAGTGTCTCAAAAAACATCTTTTCTTGCTTCCTAGATAGAATCCTTTATGATGGCCAAAATAACATCTATTTTTTCGCTTCCAGAATAGCGTCCAACTTTGCCTCCTAAGCAACATCGAGGTTTGCTTCCTAAATAACATCCTATTTTGCTTCCTAGCGAGTGTCCGCTTTCGCTTCTTAAATGACATCCCCGTTAGCGCCATATTTGCATCCTTAATAGCACCATGTTAGCATCCATTTTTTCTACCACTATAGCATCCCATTTTGCACCAAGTTTTACTTCCAAAGATGCGTCAATTTTCGCTTCCAAATTTGCACCAATTTTTTCTTCCTTTTTTGCATCATGTTTTGCTACCAAAATGACGCCACATATTTCTTCTATTGTTGCACCATATTTTACTTCCTATTTAGCATCATGTTTTGCATCCAAAGTAATGTCTTATTTTGCTACCATATCAATGTCATGTTTGGCTTCATCATTAGCGCACGTGGTGCATCATTTTTAATTCCTAGTTTCGTGTCTTATTTTGCTACCATATCAACACCATGTTTGGATTCATCATTAGCGCCATGTGTTGCATCCTTTTTAATGCCGAGTTTCACATCTCTCATTTTTTGGTCACTATTTAATCATTTTTAGTAATTTTATATACGAATTTTGGTTATTTTGTTTGGTCACTTATCTCTCATTGTTTGGTGACTTATCTTTTATTTTTTGGTTACTAATTTTGTTGTTTTTAATCGATATTAGAATATCATTAGGGCATGGAGGAATTGAACCACCAACCTCCTGCTTGTAAGGCAGACGCTCTTCCATTGAGCTAGCACCCTTTAAGAATTTGGTAACCTAACTTACAGAGTCCTCTATAATGGTAAAAAAGATCAATACACAACTTTGAGTATCTAATGGTCATCAAAAGATGATAGATTGTATAAGTTCACAATATATGATCACGCAGGTTATGAAATCCATAAACATTTTCTAGGAATTTTGAACAAAACTCAAGAAATTGGCTTAATGGGATTGCAAAAATCACTATTCCCTAGCAACCATAATGTTTGTTTAAGGTTCGATATTTAATCATAATCCATTTAGAGACCCATGATAAGAGGACATGAAGACACATCCTTAAATGCGAATACATTGATATTCAAGCAAAATAACCATTGTTTACACCATATTGGAATAAGACACTACAATAATTTTAAGTCATCAACACACTATATAATGATGCTAAAGCTTTGGAAAAAATGATTATATGAAACCTCGATTCAGAAATACCTTTATTTTCAAGCAAAAATAGGACGTGTACAAAGCTAGAAATGATTGTTGTGTATGGATTTGACACTCAGAAAATTTATATCAGCACTAGACTCTCAGAAATTTTTAACACTTACTAATGATACAAGATTGGAATTGATTTGATACTTTTTTTTACTACATTAATGTTTGAAGTATTAATGTTTTACTGCAATGTGTTAATATCAAGTGATCTCAATGAATGTTTTCAACATTTATGAGTCATTAACATTTTACTCTTTGCATGATACTATGTGATCCTGATATTTATTAAGTATAGAAAATGTTGAATTACAAATTTGAGAAATGGACTTATTTCAATCCTTAAGAAAGGTGGTTAAAATGAACTGAAATAGTCGCCACTTAAAAATGAAGGACAAGATACTGGAGACTAATCACATCCTTGACTTGTTTGAAAAGGCTGGTGTCAATCATGTTTAGGGAATTTAAACAAACTCATGTATTTCCTAGTCAACAAGAGAATTGAAAATCAGCCAAATTAAATAACTACAGGAATATTTGATGGATAAAGATGAGAACATTGTGGTGAAAGCAATGAAGATATGTGCTTAGCTTGGGTGGTTACTATTTAGCTGCCAAATATTGGAAATATCTTTGGTAAATGTGTTTCATATCAAGCAAAGTATTTGGCTGGTCAGTTAGAAACATGAAGGTCATCACACTCGATAATTAAAACGACGTACACCTTATGGTTTTCTAAAGGGAGAATGTTTTGGTCTACCAGTGTTTCTCTGTAAAAGAAATTTTTGCAATAGGTTGACCACTTGATTCCGACTTCTCTGATGGTAGGATTTTTAGTTTTTGGATAGGGGTTTACTGTTTTATCTGAGGTTTCTCCTTGTGGTGGTGCTCTATCTATTGAATTTTTCCTTTTGTAAAAAGCTCTATTTTCAATGTTTTATTACTAAAAAGAAGAAGCATGTTCCAAAAAAGGTAATTAAAATTTAATATAATGAATAGGGAAATAGGGCCACTATAGGAATCCCCAAAGATAAAACAAATGTCTACATACAGTATGAAAGACATGCATCCCACAACACACAAATGCTCTTTGAAAGTTTCTAGTAATCACGTGGCTCGTAAGTGGCAATTAAACCTTAAGCTTGCTTTTCTTGACAGATGGACACTAAGCTCATGTCTATCTCATCTAACACCAATCCCTTGGCACCTACACTCCCTAATTTTCCTGGAAGAGTGAACAAAGAATATCAAAATTCACTACTTAATACAGATTGCAAAAGTACAACCAGCAAGGGTAGGACTCAAGAGTACAATCATGTTCACTCCATTAATATCCTTAGGTGACCCAATGGGGGGAAATATGACTTCTAATACATTACGTGACATGTACAGTGATGGAAGTACCCAAGCCATCTCTAAGCTAAATTGAAAAATTACAAGAATAAAATAAAATACATCACAAAATTACAAAAATGCGACCTTATCTTACAAGTCAGCACTAGTCCATCCATGCATATGTAGATAGGTATTAGTTTTGTAACATAAGGATTACAAAATTAACTAGAATGCATGTGTGGATAATCTTCATAAAATACATGTTAGAATTAGGAGGGAGAAGATTCATAGGTATGGTGAAAGAACCAAGCCTTGGGTTTTTATTCAGCAAAATTGGGGTAACGAGCAATTTTTTCTTCTACTCTTGAATACACAACCTGGTGGTGTGAGAAATTATGGAAAATAAATTCCACCATTAAACAATAATCTCTATGTGGTTATAAATTGTTAACAAGGTTTTAACTTGGGAAGTTCTACAATGGAGGCTAGGCACAAACATGGAGTATGTATTTTATATAGATAAGATGGAAAATCAATAGAACATTTGCTCATCAAATGCTCAAATATACAAAATAGGTCTAGTTAGAAGTGGAGAAGTTCACAAGAGTGAAGAATAGATAGGTTGGGAACTCTGTTGAAGAATGTTTGAAAAGTTTGATGAGACAAAAAGAGCTCAAGGAATGGAAACATGTGCCATGTCTGACTATATGAGACTTGTACCTAGTAAGAAACTCATTGCTATTTGTGGAAAAAGTTGTAGTACCTTCATTCCAATGTTCTTATCAAATCAGATCCATGGCCATAGCTTCAACCTTACAGCCTTCCAGTCATTCAAGAAAAGAAAGACAAATGGAGAATTTGGTCATCATTAAAGAGAAAGTATGGAGGCTCTTTTATGGAGTAAGGCAAGGTCCTTGGGCCCAGTAACAATGCAGATTGTATTTTTTTTTTAACTGAGAATCCCAAATAATTCCAATAAACCATAGCAATATAAGATAAAATATGGGGCTAGGGTTCCATAATGCACCCCACATCACATGAAGCACACCCCTAGCATAACAGTAAATACTTTTGGAGCAATCCAAAAGCTAACATCCCATGCACCTCAAAATCTCTTACTTAATTAATGTATATTTATTCTTTAATCGTAATATTTAGAAAAGCAGTATTTACATTCATCTAGTATAAGGGCCAACCAAAAACTAATGCAATAGACATGGCTACTAAAATATATGTATACCTTTCAACTCAAGTAGCTATATCCTAATAGTCAATTCCCTCTTTCTAAGAGAATCCTCGGGGTGAGTTGCAATGTCATATTTTGCATGATCTTATCATGGTTTTGAATACCCTTTGGGGAGATATGTGCAAGTTGATTTTTTAGGAAAATCTAAGAGGTTGTTACTTCTAAAAATTCTATTTTAACAATTTCTAGAGTGTGGTCAAATCAATGATCTAATTTCACATTTGAGGACCCAGTTGGAAGTGTTACCCTCCATTTTGTATCGGTGTCCACTGGTGATTCTAATCACACTCTCGAGTGGTGACATGGTCATTATTGCAATCTTGAAATCAAATCTAGGCAATTTTGAGTTGGTTTTGAAATTTGGACAGTTTATGCAGTGTAATAGCAGTCAACCATTTCATTTTTAGTTATGAGCACACTAGGAGCAATGCTGGGTAGTCTTATGGGCATAAACAACTCTAGAATCAAGTATGAGCATAAAAGGGACAAATATGAGCACTTTAGGAGCATTCTCAAGGTCATAACAAATAGTAAAGCATCTCAAATCAGCTATAATTAGGCCAACTTTCAGATCTAGGAACATTGCATCCCTAAAAGATGATGATCAATGGCAGTAGGAGGTGGTATTTGAAATTATGGCTGTGAAAATGAGAAATATGTGGGTTAAAGAAACCTTAAAATCTCATTCATATGCCTTATAGCAGCATCCACATGAATTTTGGGCACAAACAAACCTGTTTGACAGTAAAAAAGGGTATGAAGCAACCCTATTTCATAATCGTGGGCACCCTTGTGCACTTATCCATCACCAAACAAGCCTACCTCTAAATCTGGGCCAAATTGGAGGGTTAAAAGGCAGTTCTGGGCATGAATAACCCTATGAAAAGTGATGAACAATGGAAAAAAGGGATTTGAGAAATGTTGGGTTGAATTTGAGGGTTGAAATGACATTAAGAAACAATTTTGGGCACAGATATGGAAACAAAGAGAAGAACTGGCACTCCAACACCCTTAAACCTTCATTCTGGGCATAAATAAGGGTTGTTCCAACCTCCTAATCAACAATTTATAGTAGTATCATGAATTCTGGGTGCTTTTTCTCCCCATAAGGGGTGTAAAAAAACCTAAATAAAACAAATATCATTTAATTTCAGACCCTATAAACCAAGTTTGATTGTGCTTTAGGTGATTCTTGACAGTCTCTTTAAGGAGATCAATAGCAAATAATAGTCTTCGATGGCTTTCCTTGCAACCATAGGTCGCAAAACAACCCTAAAAATATCCAGACCTGTGCACAAGAGAAGTAACAACCCCAGTTGGCCCTAAAATACCAAGTTTGTTGTGTTTTCAAACTAGCATTTTAAATATTTTGAACATTGGCATGGAATGGTTTTAAAACCACATACTTTTTTCCCTGTGCAGTTGAAAGGACTTATTTCCAATAGAAGTAGGAACATAACGAGAATTGAGGACATAATCAACAAGATAGTGGACATAATCTACAAATATTTTAGTGAGTTAGTAGGAGTAGCAAATATTCGCAAATATGAAGAAATCCAATTAAGGGAAGAAGACGAATTTTTTGAAAGAAGGCTTAAGCTAAGCAGTCAGATGGAAAAACTAAAGTATTAATATCTATTCTGAAATGCTATATTATTTTGAGCTGCGTTGTGCTAACATGCCATTTTCTAATTTTGATTACTGAACATTCTGTATTCCTCTTTGGAATTGGTCATTGTTAAAACTTAAAATGCAGATACATTTATGGTTGATATGATCTCTTTCATTTATTGTTTTATTCACACTGAAAACTCGACATATTGATCTATAGATTCCTAGAAAAATGATAGTCCAAAATAAAAATATTTATTTCCAAAGTAGTTGTTTCCTTGTAACTTTTCCACTGTACATGTGGAAATCTAGGGAAAACTGTGAAGTGCATAGAGTTCAGAGAATTGGGTTGGTTTGAATTCTTCTTCAACTTCCTAGGTTTGAAATTTGCACACATGGCGATTTCCATTTATGTGGTGTCTGTGGAACATAAATATACTTTTCTAGGTATTGTTCTTTCTGGTATGGTTCTAGTTGGAGTTCCTTAATAGTCAAGATTCCAAACTGATTATTTAAAATTTTAATGCTAGATTGTTTTTCTTGCTAGGATTGCATGATTTTGTAGAAAAATTCTTGGCCATAGTTAGTGTTATCCCCCAAATTGCACATCCATTTTGGGATTAAAATGCATGTTGTTTCTGAGATTTTTCAGAAGTTTCTGACTAGTAGAATAGTGAAGAGGATGTGCATGCTTGGATAATTGGACTATTGTTAGAAGAGGTTAGTGGTAAGCATAGCAGAAATATTTACATGTTTCTATTGTATCAATTATCCCTGGAGGTGATTTATGTTAACATAAATAAGTTGCGCGTTCCTCTCATATCAGTTCACCCTGGAGTTGTTCTGCTGACAAACAAAGCAGAGCTGCGGCCTTTCTTTGCGGTAAAGAATTTAATATGACGTTCTCTATGACAAAGAAAGATAAATAATTGAATAGAAGGAAAAAGATGAGAAATGATGATTTTTGAAAAGCAACTGTTATTGAAACATAAAAGGATTTGGAGCCTTGGTTTACCATAAATGATAGTTACAGTCATTCCTGTTGAAATTTTGAGGCATCATAAATTCATAATGCTCTAGGAAACTTGATGGTATCAGTTTACAGTGTGCTATAGTACAAAAAAGTATGCAAATAAAATACTGTCTGCAATTTGAAATGTGTGTCATTAAACCTGAGTGGAGACCAATTATTGAAGGTAGTTAACTTTACTGATTTTTTTATGGGCAAGGGGCTAACCATTGCACCTCCTGGAAGAGTTTTTCTCAATAGATCTAGAGATTGTTAGGGATGGGATATAGACCATTTCTAATCCAACTTTGCAGGAAATATTGAAACCTGTTCTTGTCATGTAATTTATGATTTAAAGATAGGTCTAAAGTTAGGCTACATCTTAACAAACAACAAAGGGTGTGTTCTATAGCAGCAGGTAGAATACATATGTTTGTGGGTATGAACGGAGACTGTTGGGAGTGGGAGGAGCGAGAGTGGGAAGCACGATTTTCAAAAAGCTTCCAGAAGCAGAGAGTTTATTTTATATAATACATATTTTAATATATTTTGTTCTCTCTCTCTCTATATATATTAAACAACATGCAGAATGCCAAATTAGTAGACGAAAACATGAAAACATAAATCTCACTATTGGATTAATGATGATCATTAAATCATGAGTCATTAACCATTTAGTACAGATATAACTAGCATAACCCCAAAGCGGGGGAAATGAAACACCGAACAACACCATGAATATGCTTTCTGAGGTGATTTGCAGTTTTCTCATCAATTTTGTGTGGTTACATTAATTCACTCTAAAATTGTGGTGGCGTTATTTATGATTTTGCAGTGGGTTTATTATCCTTCATTCTCGACGAACATAGTAACTAATTACATCTATTTATTTTCAACAAATTTATAGGTTTGAAGTAGATCTGTTAAAGAAAATTTCCATAGTAACTAATTACATCTATGTATTCTCAACAAATTCATAGGTTTGAAGTAGATCCGTTAAAGACATTTTCCATGAGTTTGCCTCTGGAGCAATCCTGTCCAAAGGAAATTTCAGCAGGTAGATATGAGTATGGATGGGGAGCCTCACCAGGTGCTTCCATAAGTAACAAACCCACCAAGCACAACTACGCAACCACCATCATCAGTCCTGCTCTGATAGCCATTGTTGTAGTTCTAGGTAGCGCTTTACTGGTGGCAAGTTACTACAAGATTTTTTCCAAGTATTGCGAAGCTTCTCGATGGAGGCCTTTTTTCCAAGAGTAGACATAGGAGTTTGGACTCTGAAGATAATATTTAATTCAATGCTTATTCACTGGAAGGAGTTCAAGACCCAATAATCAACATTTCAGCTAGCAAGGCTAATCAGTTCACATGATTCAATAGCATATTCCTAATTTTAGAAGAGCCTTATCACAAATATATCATAATGTTAATATTTGCAAAGGTCTAATTCTTTGTATTTCTAGTGCTTTATAGCTCAATATGGGCGAGATGTTGTCACATAACTATGTAGTGACAACAAAACAAAATCAAATAATTGCCAATTGCCAATTGCTTGATAAATCCATATTTACGATGGATCAAATAATTGACAACTACTTGATAAATCCACATTTAAGATGGATCTACGTTGATACCTAACCACATACATGTTTAATAAATACACATTTAAGATGGATCTACGCTGATACCTAGCCATATATCCATAAGGAGACTATAACTGCCTCATCTGATTTCTTGGTTGTTTAACATTTTTTCTTCAAAACAAAACTCCAATCCATGTAATTAATATGTTTTTCTTTTAAAGGAAGAATTTACCAAAAAAAATGTCTTAAATCCTTTGTATTATTGAAATAAAAGGAGTGCATTTCAAGTTCAAAGACCCTAGGCTATCCAAAATAGTCCACATCCCCAAGTTGGGCTGTGTCTACTCAGAAATACATAGGTACATACACATGTACAGAAAGATATCATAGAAATAATAACATCATCATGACATCAGAGATTGGGTTGTGTCTACTCAGAAATACAGAGGTACATAAGATATCATAACAATCATGATATCATCTGAAACTAAGGTCTGATACAAAGTTACAAGTAAATAAGTTTGGTGGGCAGAGTTCTATGCATTTTCTAGAAAGGGGTGGCTTGCAATATACCTGGTGAATAAGATTATTAATGCATTCATGGTCAATAATATGAGGATAATAGTATCGATAATAAACAAGTCTCTGTTGCAATTCTTGTACTATCTACCAGCCGGTTTTGAAGGTAGTAGTTTCTTCTTGCAACTGGACCCCTTCAGAGTATTTTTATGTAACAACTTTAGTTTTTCTAAGATAATTTTCATCTTCATGTGAACGAGCACTTTTTTGACAAAATAAACTGTTACACCAGAACACACGTTTTATTTCAAAGTGTAATTCAAACAAAATAGATGAAATTCACCTCTAAATTTACTTTATATGTTGTCTCTAACAGATAATTCACCTCTAAAATTACATTATATGTTGTCTTTTTACAGCCTGGTTTCCCCTCAGGGCAGGCATAAAGATAGATTTTGTGTTTACTGTGGCATGGTCTTGTTTCCCATAGGGAAGACCTAGGATCAAATTTCTCTTAGTTTTTTGTTATAAACCAGCATGAAAAATTGACCATAAAATTTCCTTATAAATCAGATCTAAAAGAATAAGGTTGAAATGACAGAGTATATGAAGATTGAAGTGAATAAGGATGGAAACCTCACATAATATTCCCCTTTGAATTCCTCATCCCAACAGATTATCAACTAGGCTTAGGGGAATCTCCTATCAATCCAACCATTCCCAAACAATTGTGAGAGCTACTCTTTATTTAGAGTTTAGCTACTCTCTTTTTTCTTAATTGAAAATTCACCAAAATTCTCCTTGGCTTTCAAAACAAGGCCAATATAAGCTTGAAATTTGAATTTTTTGGGTCATTATTTATGACATTATTTTTTGGGTTATTATTTCTGTTGTAGTAACTGACAATATTAAATTCTCAAGGTAAAAGATGATATTCTTCTTTATATTTCTTTTTACTTAAAATTTGAAGATGAACATTCATAAACCCGGGATGTTTAAGAGTGGATTCAACCTCATCTAGCTTCATATGATGAAAATAGAATTTGATATCTCATTAAGATTTCAACAAAATTAATAGTTTTTGGGGTTTCAACATTCTAGGATTGTTGGGTTTGTAATATTTTAAGACTAAATTCTATGATGTATGAGGGTATGGGATTGGAATTTAATAAAGAAAACTAATCCCTCTATGTACCCCTTCATTGTTGATTTTCATTGTAGGAGTAACTCGTCATGAAATTAATAAAAATATACCTTTCATTCAAGTCAAAACCACTGATTACTGATTAGGAATGTTAAAATTTCTGCTTAGTTTTATAGCTTAGATTAGCCAGTTTCATAAAAATTGGATGGTGTTGCATTGCAAAAAAAATGGTGGATGGACTTGGAACCACAAATATTACCAAGTACTAGTACTGATATATGCTCGGAGGATCAATGAAGACGCCAATGGATGAGGTAGATGTTGGAGCAGGGCCCTGCAGCTACAGGAAAAGTTGCTAATTTTGATAGAAGATGGATAATTTTTGGAGGAAAGACAGTTTTAGAGATAAACTAGTGATATAAGAGATGAGATAAAGGTATGACACCGTAGCGCATTCGCCGCCATGGATAGCGGGATAGAAATGACGTCGGTCGGAACAAGGAAGTCAAAGGAAATAGTACCTAAAGCGACTAAGAGGAGAGCTCAACCACTGCATTTAAGGCAGCAACAACGACAGGAGGGCTCAGCTACCCTCATAAATGGAAAAGGAGCAAAGGGCCAAGGTATTAAAGACAAAGGACAGAAGAGGAGCAACCGAGGAAGCGGCGCCCATACCCACAATCAGCGCCGGAAATCACGGAAGACTGTAGGAAGCTGCAGTGTGACCAGTAAGAGGCAGTTCAAAGTATAGATAGGGTGATTGTCACAGTTAGGGTTTTTGGGTTACTGTTGGGATAGGCCCACAGTTTTGTATCACGGTGAGACCTTCGGGCCACCTATTTAAGCATGTATTTTTTATTATGAAAGGTTAGATGGTGGGGTGTTGTTTGGATAATTACTAGTTGTAGTCAGTATAGTGAGACATTGAGGAAGAGTCGAGCTCTGGTTCTATTATTAAGTATGTATTTATCTTACTGTAACCAGTGGCCGGCTCCTTGAGCATGAATGTAACAATCCGTAGGGATTGAGAGAGAGAGAGAGAAAGGATATATTGTAAGAAGAAAGAATTATAGGAAGAGAAGATATCTAAGAGAGAAGGGCTCCCATCTGTGTGCGTGGATTTTCGCAGAAGATCTCAAGCTACATAAGAGGTTGCAGCCGAACTGTGCTTACTCTCTCAAGATATAATACAACACAGTTCATGTGGGCGTAGCTCCCCCTTGGAAGTGAACCACGTAAAATCCGTGTGTTGTGCGACTGTTTCATGTGATTGTGCTCTACTTATTTGCTATCTGTTATTTGTTACATGAACTTTGCTTATCAGTTAATGAATGTATGTATGCTATCCTTCAGTTTACAGTAACATAGAAGGTTAAATGCGAGTTGAATGTGTTGAATATTCTGTATATGAGTTTATCAATGCTTGATTCATGATAGCTAACAGTTATAGTGTTAAGTGATGTCTGTATATTTAGTTCAGTGAGTTGAGCGTAATTGATGTTAAGTGTGTTAAACTGTAAGAGCTTAAGAGAAGTTGTTTAACATCCTAATGAAGGTTAACTGAGCTACTATACCCAGGGAGAAAGCCTCTAGACCTAGAGAGTTGATGAGCATACTGAGTCTTACTGTAGGAAATATCACAGCGTAGAAAGGTGATATTGCACTCTTGGAGGAGCTGCGGTGTGAGATATCCCAGGGTAAGATTTGAGAAGAAGATAAAGTTATGCATCATCCTAGAAGTTGTGATGCAATAAGAGTCAATCCCATAGCAGATTCAGATAGGAAGAGAGAAACAACCCTTACTGAGAGATTCTGCTGGTTAATTAGAGTCAGGAGGACCTAGGATGCTACAGAACCTGGTTGAGGAAACCTGATTCTTCAGCCACCCCATCTAGGATCACTTTGGGTGAGACTTCAAGCCATTTTGCGGTCTATCGCCAAAAGGGCCAATGAGCTAGGGGTTTTGTTGGTACACTACAGTAAACCCGGGTCTGCCCAGTTAAATACCAACAAATGGTTCCATTGCGGGTTTTGAACAAATTCAAGAGCTGATGTTCTGTTGGAATCCTACTAAAGAAGAACTTAACCAGTGGGTTGAGTCTAAGGAAAGATACTTTGATGAGAAAGAAAACAAGATTCCTAGGTTGAGTACAGAGGACTGGTTACAGAAAGATATCTTCACAGACCTGCATGAGATATTTTTTGCGACCTATGCAAATGAGTTGTACGATTGGTTGTCAAAGTTGAATGATAAGCACGTATTCAAGAAGAAAGGGAACATTGTCTGGACACCAAAGTTGATTCACATCGTGAAGAGCGTAGATAATCCCATTTCACGGGCAGTAGACTTCTGGCTTGCGAGTTTTCTAGAATATTTCATTACAGAGTTTACAGTTGATCAGAGAAAGAGTTTCAATGAAATAGAGAGGTACTTCTTCAAAGGATATCATGGTCAGTACCTAAACTCTTTAAATTTGTCCCTTAAGATGTTATTATATGAAAAAGGAGTACTGGATATATTCTCAGATGAATAAGTTAAGTAAGTGTAATGTCAGAAGAGTTTGAGAGTGATTTTGAAGAAATTGGATGTACACATAGCGGTAAGAAATATAAAGTAGATTTTAAATCTTCCTTCTTTGAAGACAGTTCAGACAATACTAGAGAACATAGTCAAAGTAATAGAGAAAGACCAGCAAGGGGTATCCCTTACCACCCTTATACCCCATAGAAATTGGCCGGGACTCAGAATAATCCCACAGGAACTCCATCTAGTAGTTCACACATAGTACATACTACCTCTACATCACCTACATTTACACCGCCAAGTGGTAGTAATACAGCAAATCAGAATCCACCTCGTAGAAACAGAATGGGGGATGACATGAAATTACCTACCTTTAGGGGTATAGGGGAAGAAGACCCAGAACAACATTGGTTCCTATGTGAAGATGTATGGACCATTAAATAGATCCAGGATGACAATACTAAGCTTGTCCAGTTGGCCACTACACTTAGAGAAAGAGATTTAACATGGTATATAAAGTATACATCAGCGCAGAACAGAACACTCATAGAGGTCAGGACCACAATGATTAAGGAATTTAAGAAACCCATGTCTGAGTCACAATGTATCACAGAGCTTAAAGACATTAAACAGTTACCCACAGAGTCAGTATGGGATTTCGATCAAAAATTTAAAGCTCTTATAGAGCAAGTTAGTTTTGAGTTTGCGCCGGAGCAGCATAAGGAATGGTTCATCGCAGCACTACTCCCTCATATTAGACTTCCACTAATGCAACATAAACTCCATACGCAAGATGACACATTGGAGATGGAAATGAAACTAGAGGCTTCACCTTTAGTTGAGACTAGTGTAGGTATGACAAACTTACATAATCAGTTAGCCAATCTCACTTTACAGCTACATGAGATTAATAAAGGAAAAGAGGTTGAACAAGAATTATGGTGTACAAAGTGTAAAGGACATGGCCATACCAAAGATAACTATCTAGTATTTATTGAATATATCGCAAGTGGGGCTCTTAACCCCTTAGTACAGAATCAAGGGCCATGGTGTGAAATCTGTAGAACAAGAGGACATAGACCACAGGAATGCCCTTTACTTCAGAAGTATTTACAAACCCATAAGAATTTATACTCTAACTTCTGTAAGTCAGTAGGACATGATGAAAATAATTGCAGAGATTATGATCTCATGATAGAGAGAAAACATGACTTCTACAGAGTTTAGTCAGAGACACCAGGACCAGCAGTAGGACCACAGTATGAACCGGCTTATGATGGCCATGGTGGAGGATTCAGAGGATGAGGCCATGGTGGAGGTTTTGGCCGTGGCCGTGGACTAATTGTTTGTTACAACTGTGGAGTTGTAGGACATTATGCTAGGGATTGTCAGAACCCTACTGCAATATGTAAGTATTGCAAGTCCTATGATCATACTATAGAAGAATGTCCTATCTTGACAGCCAAGATTAAGGATCCTAAGCCAGCAGTAAACTAGAATATTCAGCTTATTGCTACTGAGCAGAAAGAACAAGAACCAAGAGTCAATATTGTGACTTGCAGCGGTGCTTCTACTAGTAGGACATCATAGGATGCCGAAAAGAATACAGGTCCGAATTGGGTGCACAAAGCCGCTGATAAATCTACACCACTTGACCTGCAGAAGAACAAATAAACATTTTATCAAGCTAAAAATTTCTTTACTGACCCTACACCATCAGGATCGCAGATATTTCCTTGTAGGGCCGTACCACAGAAAAAACCTTGTGGCGTTAGTCCTATGCAGATATTGCAGGCTACCACATCTGGAAGGTGCGAAGAGGATGAGTTGACAGGAAGTGTACAATCCTTCATGCGGAGCTGCTTGAAACTCGTAAGAAATGAAAAATCCATAGGAGAGCTTCAATGCATCATAGATCAATACTAGCAGTCTTCTTTCGTGAGCAGTACACAGCATGCTATTCATAATATTATGGGCCATACAAGAATAGGAAGAGAAATGAGACTCATAGTGCAAATTGGAGAGTTTGAAATGGATGAGGTAATCCTAGATTTAGGATTCGAGGTAAATGTTCTTACTAAGAAGACATGGGAATAAATGGGTAGCCCTAAGTTAGCTAGATCACCTATCCATCTGCAATTAGCCAATCAGCAGAGGGTATCTCCACTAGGTCGATTACCGCAAGTACCAGCTGATATTGACGGAGTTCGGAGCTTTGCAGATTTTGAAGTCATAGAAATTATTGGTGATAGAAGACCATATCCAGCTTTATTAGGTATTGAGTGGGAAATTGATAACATGGCTGTTATCAATTTGAAGAAAAGACAAATGACCTTTGAGGATAAACAGATTTGAGTCATCGCACCGTTGGATCCTTTTTAGGGTCGTCGATACATTGAACCTATTAGAGCAAAGGAAGAGGTGCATAATATGGAGAGCTTCTATCAGATGACTGCTAACCAGAGTGATCATATCAATCCCACCGTAGAAGGAAATATTATTTGGTGATGCGATAGCTCATGCGCATCGGATTTGGATGTTGGTTTAGAAAATTGGCAGAATAGACTTTATGAAGTCTCAACTCGTAGATGTGCATTTATGACTAAGTCATTGCGATGGATTGGAACATAGATTAAGGATATTCTGTCGTTTGATGGCTTAGCAGATGTCAATGAATTTTTATATCAGTTTGAGTAGGAAATCCCTCATGAGCAGAGGATGGCAGCTACTGACCTTGTAGTAAGAGCCACACCTGCAAGATGGTGGAATGCACATAAAGAACATATCGCATCATGGGACGATTTTAAGAGATTGATGGTGATCAAATTCTCTAATGACAAGGAGTGTTTACAACAGAAATATACAAGAGAAAGTGACCCCAGGTCACATATTAAGATTTGTGAATAGAACTGGTCGAACATTCCAGAGGATGAATGGGTTCACCTATTCATTCACACTTTAGGCACAGTCCCAAGGAACTGGTACACTGAGACAGAGTTGCGCAGAGGAACCATTACATGGCTAGTTATGATAGACAGTTTTGTACTCACTTTCACTTTTGAATCTGAGTATCCAAGCATTGATCAGGCTCTAGAGATTATAAAGACTAATATATTTGATGACTGTACCCTACCAGTGTATGATCAGCTTGATTGGGCCATCCAGTTAGAACATGCGCTAGAGTGTTACAACTTCGTAGAAGAGCCAGGTGATGAGGATGAGAATCCTTGCAGTATCAAAATTCCAGAGTCAGAAGGGACTTACGAATTTGATGGACCAAAGATAGAGATTCCAGCTGTCACAGAGCCTATTAAGATTAAAAAGATCAATATTGGCACAGAAACAGAACCAAATTTTGCCTCTATTGGAGACTATTGGGATGATGAAACGGTAGGACACATCGTAGATTTTCTACATGACTACCAGGACTTATTTGCCACTAAGTTTATAGAGATCAAGGGAATAGTAGGAGATTTGGGAGTCATGAGGATACCTTTGAAAGAGGATGCTAGGCCAGTTAAGCAGCGTCCATACAGATTAAATCCTCGTTATAAAGAAAAAGTTAAGGATGAGATTGATAAGATGCTAGCAACAGGCATCATTGAGCCAGTAGAAGAGAGTGAATGGGTTAGTCCCATGGTTGTGCAGGAAAATAAAACTAAAGGAGAAATCAGGATTTGTGTTGATTTGCGCAAACTCAACGACGCATCATTTGATGACCCATTTCCGACACCTTTTAGTGATGAAGTTTTAGACAATGTGGGAGGACAGGAGATCTACTCATTCACTGATGGCTTTTCAGGCTATCACCAGATAAGAATCCATCTAGAGGATCGACATAAGACCACCTTTGCGACAGAATGGGGCTCATTCCAGTATACAGTAATTCCCTTTGGTCTTAAAAATGCACCAGCTATTTTTTCTAGAGTAGTAGTTGCTGTCTTTAAGGAATACATCCATAAATTCTTAGAAGTCTGTTTTGATGATTGGACTGTATTTGGATTAATCAAAAAGCATATAGAAGATTTAAGGCTCATGTTAGAGAAATGTAGGCAATATCAGATTTCTCTTAACTTGAAGAAATGTATATTATGTGCACCATTTGGTATTTTGTTGGGTCATATTGTTTGCAGACAAGGCTTGATGGTAGATCTTGCAAAGATTTCCATCATTGTAAATATTCCAGCACCCAACTCAGTCAAGCAATTGAGGACAGTGCTTGGTAATACCGGGTATTATAGAAAATTCATCAAGGGCTATGCAAAGATCACAGCACCTATGGAAAAGCTGTTAAAGAAAGAAGTAAAATTCCTATGGACTGAGGAATGCCAGCAAAGTTTAGACACTCTTAAAGAGAATATGGTTACTGCACCCATCTTAGTATTTCCATATTGGAGCAAACCATTTCATGTACATGTGGATGCATTTGGCATCGCACTGGGGATTGTCTTAACACAGCCATGAGAAGGGGGTATTGATCACCCTATCGCATACTCAAGCAGAAAGTTATCTACCACAGAAAAGAACTACACCACTACAGAAAGAGAAGGATTAGCTATGGTGTATGATCTACAGAAGTTCGGGCACTACCTGTTGGGTGCCCCATTCAAGATGTCACTGACCATTCCGTTTTAAAGTATTTGGTCAGTAAGCCAGTGTTAGGGGGAAGGATCTGCAAATGGTTACTCTTATTTCAGGAGTATGATTTTGAAATTATTGTAAAACCAGGGAGATTAAATGCCAGACCTGATCATCTCTCACAAATAGACTCAGGAGAAGAACCAAGTAATCTAGAGGATAATTTGCTAGATGCGCAATTGTTTTCTATCCACATCGTGGATGAGTATTACACAGATATTATTCACTTTCTCACTACAGGGTGGGAACCAGTTGAGTTTACTAAGCAGCAAAATAAATAGTTAGTTGTTAAAGCAGCAGATTTCACTTTGATCATAGGACATTTATACAAGTTAGGTCCAAATGAAGTCCTGCGCAGATGCATTATGCCGCACAAGAAAGAGGCCATTATCAGAGAAGCAAATTCAGGTACTGCAGGAGGTCATTTCGTAGGAAAGCCGACTACTCAAAAAATTATAGCTGCAGGATTATGGTGGCCTACTTTACATAAAGACACTAAGGAGTTTTGCAGATGCTGCGATATCTGCCAAAGGGTAGGAAAACCTTCGAGAAGAGATGAAATTCCACTGCGACCATGATTACGCTACATGCATTTGACAAGTGGGATATAGATTTCATGGGTCCTATCAATCCACTAGGGAAACGAACTGGTGTGAGATACATCATCACAGGAACAGAATACCATCAGGTGGATAGAGGCCAAAGCAGTAAGGAATTGTGATGATGCTACACCTGCACAGTTCATTTTTGAAAACATCATTAGTAGATTTGGATGTCCAGCAATTTTGATGAGTGATCAAGGAACACATTTTTTGAATCGCACTATTGAGGCCTTGATGGAGGAATTTCAGATACAACACCATAAGAGCACTCCCTACCACCCACAAGCTAATGGTACGGTGGAGGATTTTAACAAGATTCTAAAAAATGCTCTTACTAAGATCTGTAACAGCCAAAGAGATGATTGGGACCTCATGGTTAATGCTGTATTATGGGATTATAGGACTACATGCAAGAAACTTACAAGACACACACCTTTCAGCTTGGTGTATGGACAAGAGGTTGTTATTCCTATGGAATATATTATTCCTATTTTAAGAATTGCTCAAATTACCGAGATGGCTGATACAAATACGATGAATGAAAGATTAGCACAACTGCTTGCCTTAGAAGAAGACAGATTCTTCACAGGATTTCATCAAAAAGTGCAGAAGGCATGAAAAAAAGCTTGGCATGACAGGCACATCAAGAAAAAGATTTTTCAAATAGAAGACCTAGTGCTCCTTTATGACAGCAAGTTTGTTAAGTTTCCAGGGAAGTTCAAGACACATTGGTTGGGGCCATATCAGATTCAGCAAGTCACAGAAGGAGGTGTTGTTCATCTCAGTAAACTGAACGAGGAACTTGTTCCTACTTTGATTAATGGCAGTAGGCGTAAGCTTTATAGTGATAGCCACTCCAACTCCAAACCCTAACTCAGAGAACTAAGTGGTGCAGATGTCCAGTGTAGTTGAAAGGAGGCATCGCACCCATTACTAGTCTACACTAGCTGAAAATGTTCTAAGTAGGATGAATCATAGCATGAAAGTTTATTTTGCACAAGTCATGGGACGTTTTGGAGTTTTTGGAACATTGCGGAGTTTCATGCCAACTTTTTGGTCTAGGAACGATGCGGTGTGATATCGCAGCGAGGCGATGTTCCTCGTGTTGCAAATAAGATTTTGAAAGGGAAAGAGGGCCAATCACTTCGCCTTCCGAGAAGCGATTAATGTAGATCTGATGGGTATACGTTGCCCTAGATTTGGAAACAGTACAATAATTTTCCTAGATTTGGTAAATCTTGGTCGAGACCACAGCTTGTGCACAATTTTCGAGGGAGATTTGATCATATTTTCAGCAATTAATGAGGGGTGGGTGCTGGTTGTTGTCTTATCCATGCAATAAATGCTGCCAACGGGTCTAGCCTAAGCGACCGTTGCTTCATAGATTATAGCCTTCACTACAAATACACAGATCATTCAAACAAAAGGGTTAGTTTTGTGATTTCTGAGAGTTATAGAGCAATTTGTAGAGTTTTCCCTATGCAGAGATACTCCAGTTACAGAGTGCTAGTTTCCCCATTTTCGCAGCCATTACCAGTCCAGAGTATCACACTGGGTAGTTTATGTTCGAGAAGTAACCTTTAGAAGACGTCATGTGACGATTCCAGTGCGGTGGCCTCGATTCAGCTATGACGACGCCGCCCAGGGTTGTGAAATTAGGTGCACCATAGGTCAGGCAGACGCCAGGGATGAAGACTCAAGCTCAGATAGATGAAGACTCAAGCTCAGAGCATGAAGAATAAGTTCATATGGCAACAGTATACATTGTGCCATGAGTCAAGGACACACCAGAGGTAACCATTCCCAAGGGTGCTAAGTTTCCTATTTCGCTACCGCCAATTGATCCTCGTGTAAAGGAAGATGGAGAATTGTTAGGATATGCCCCTATTCTCAAATTTACAGACTATAACCTTGGAGATAGTAAGACATATCCTCAGTTTTGGCTAGATCAGTATCTTATGGTTCAGAGGAACTAGAGGACCAGTGCAGATGAGTTTGTTCCTATGGAACATGTCCAGATTCTTGAGCAGTCAAGCTCACTCAATTTGTTGAGAATACCAAATTTTGGACGAGGTGCAGAGGTTAATGCCGTGGTGTGTGTGATACTTTCCTATGTACATGGAGGTTACCTCTGGTTCGGTAACAGGGTTGATCTGAATGTCGATTTAATACACTGCATCACCGGGCTGTCCAAGAGCGGTAAGGACCCTTAGACGCATATATCAGGGAAGAGTAAGGATACTAAGCGTGCAGCGCTGCTAGTTAACAAATATAAGCTATAGAGAGGAGGTCAAGCTTATGACCTCACCTCCTTAGTAGATGATACACTCAGATTTACAACCAGTCTGCTTCCAGGCAGACTGTTAACTAAAGTGCGCCCAAAAGAAGTCACAGGATCAGTAATTCACCTTGCCGTACAAGTGGCAGAAGGTGAACAATTTAATTGGTGCTTGTTTTTATTAAATATTTTTCTTTCAGATTGTTTGGCAGTGCAGGGCGAGCCAAACCACCCATTCCATTTCTCATGGCTTCTTATATTATGTGCATTCATCGGGTGGAGAGAGCCGCCCCATACCCAGTTTCTACAGCTATGAGGCGGAAGTGCAGAGGCGCGCGCTATGCAAACTTATGGGAAAGCAACAATCCAACAAAGAAAAAGATCAATATGATAGTATTCTATGAATACTATAAGCTGTTGAAGCGAGTTATCTAGGAGACACCACGGATCAACACAATGACTGTTGACATGTTTCACAATCGGCTTGATTTCATTGCGGACATGCATACAATATATCTGAGGCCAAAAGGGTTTAGAATGAATAACTAGGCTACTGGATTGTTCAGGATGACAGGACAAGATGTAGAATATGTCATCAAAGACTTTGATGAAGAGTGGAAGAGGGCATTAGAAGATGCCATAGCAAGAACTGTACCAACAGATACCGCATCGATAGACCCATTAGACAAAGGAAAGGATAAGGTGTGTTCCAAGAGGAAAGATGTAGTAGAAGTGCCACCAGTGGCAAAAAAGAGGAAAAAAGTCAAAGCCTCAAAGCCAACTACATAGACCGCACTAATAGAGGATGACTATGAACTCGTCGTAGCGAGATTGTAGGAGGTGATGTGAGACTCATTTCGGGTGATGCAGACATCGCAGGACAAGATACAGAGCACGATAGATAAGCAACTTCTGGAGTTGAAGGCACTAACTGAGAAGAATTCCATGATGCAGAATCAGCCAGTCAAGGTGATAGAAGGAGAAAGCTCAACACAATCGATTTCCCATGAGGAAGTCTTTGCAAAGGATCGCATCAATACAGTGCTGATACCGCCAGGGAGCATCTGATTCCCTGCTTCGATGATTGATGTGCAGATACAGGTTAGACAACCTATTGAGTTTAATCAGGCACAATTCCCTATTGATGAACTACAGATGATCTAGCAGTAGATAGTCATAGAGCTCAGGGATAAAGATCTTGTGACTTATAAAAAGAACACTCAGCTGAGACAACCGAATGCAGAGCTCACCGCAGGCTTTCAGATAGAGGCAGAGGAGTTAAGGCTATATGAATAAAGAGAACAGGATATAAGTCAAGTCCTGTAGAACATCGCATTGGAGTTACCCCAGTGTAACATCAAGTTTTCCTTGCATCTAAAGTAGAAAGTAAGAAGAATTGCAGATAGAGAAAAGGCTCTGGAAGAGATAGTGGTCAAGATGGAGGAAGACCACAAGGCGCAGATTGCTGAGCTTGAGGCTCGAGCACCAGGCACACCTGAAGCAGACAAGGAAGCAAGGGCACAGGCTTTAGACTCACTTCAACGTAGATGAAGTGTCGCATAGATGATGCAGAGTCATTACTAGCTGATGCGGCAAAGACATGGTCGAAGCTAGAAGAGCTCCCAGATAGACTAGAATTGTAGTAGAGCATCCAGAACATAGAGAATGCAGTAGCAGCAATAAAAGAAGAATTCAAGAGCTTAGGATCTCTTGCAAAGATGAAGAAGATGACAGAGATGAAACATTTGCAACAAGAAGTGCGGTGGTTATGAGAAAAAGATATACAATTCAATAACCTGCTTCAACCGTATCAGGAACAAATTGCAGAGCTGTTCGATGTGGTTGAGCAGAAGGTTAAGGAGTTTAGTGTGAGAAAAAGTGAAATTGATAGCATAGGAGACCCCTTGATTAGTCAAGTTATGCTTGAGGCGACACAAGACTGTGTCGAAGCTATGGACAAAGATGTCGCAGGACTTAGGGAGAGNTAGCAAGAGAATCTAGCTGTTAGTGGCTTGGGGACGAGCCATAAGTAAGTGTTAGGGGACTATTGGAGCAGGGCCCCGCAGCTACAGGAAAAGCTGCTAATTTTGGTAGAAGATGGATAATTTTTGGAGGAAAGACAGTTTTGGAGATAAACTAGTGATATAAGAGATGAGATAAAGGTATGACGCTGTAGCGCATTCCCCGCCATGGATAGCGGGCCAAAAATGACGGCGGTCGGAACAAGGAAGTTAAAGGAAATAGTACTTGAAGCAAATGAGAAGAGAGCTCAACCACTGCATTTAAGGCAGTGGTGATGACATGAGGGCTCAGCTACCCTCATAAATGGAAAAGGAGCAATGGGCCGAGGTATTAAAGACAAAGGACAGAAGGGAAGCAACAGAGGAAGCGATGCCCATACCCACGATCAGCGCCGAAAATCATGGAAGACTGTAGGAGACTGCAGTGTGACCAGTAAGTAGCAGTTCAAAGTATAGATAGGCTGACTGTCACAATTAGGGTTTTTGGGTTACTGTTGGGATAGGCCCACAGTTTTGTATCAAGGTGAGACCTTCGAGCCACCTATTTAAGCATGTATTTTGTATTATGAAAGGTTAGATGGTGGGGTGTTGTTTGGATAATTACTAGTTGTAGTCAGTATAGTGAGACATTGAGGAAGAGTCAAGATTTGGTTCTGTTATTAAGTCTATAGTTATCTTACTGTAACTAGTGGCCGGCTCCTTGAGCATGAATGTAACAATACACAGGGATTGAGAGAGAGAGAGAGAGAGAGAGAGAGAGGATATATTGTAAGAAGAAAGCATTATAGGAAGAGAAGAGATCTAAGAGAGAAGGGCTCCCAGCTATGTGCGTGGAGTTTCTCAGAAGATCTCAAGCTACATAAGAGGTTGTAGAGGAACTGTGCTTACTCTCTCAAAATATAATACAACACAGTTCCTGTGGACGTAGCTTCCCCCTTGGAAGTGAACCACGTAAAATCCGTGTGTTGTGCGATTGTTTCATGTGATTGTGCTTTACTTATTTTCTATCTGTTATCTGTTACATGAAATTTGCTTATCATTTAATGAATGTATGTATGCTATCCTTCAGTTTACAGTAACATATATGGTTAAATGCGAGTTGAATGTGTTGAATATTCTGTATATGAGTTTATCAGTGCTTGATTCATGATAGCTAACAGTTACAGTGTTAAGTGATGTCTGTATATTTAGTTTAGCGAGTTGAGTGTAATTGATGTTAAGCGTGTTAAATTGTAAGAGCTTAAGAGAAGTTTTTTAACATCCTAATGAAGGTTAACTGAGCTACTATACCCAGGGAGAAAGTTTCTAGACCTAGAGAGTTGATGAGCATACTGATTCTTACTGTAGGAAATATCACAGCATAGAAAGGCGATATCGTACTGTTGGAGGAGCTACGGTGTGAGATATCGCAGGGTAAGAGTTGAGCAGAAGAGAAAGTTGCACATCATCCTATAAGCTATGATGTGATAAGAGTCAATCCCATAGCAGAGTCAGCTAGGAAGAGAGAAACAACCCTTGCTGAGAGATTCCGCTGGTTAATTAGAGTTAGGAGGACCTAGGATGCTACAGAACCTGGTTGAGGAAACCTGATTCTTTAGCCACCCCATCTAGGATCACTTCGGGTGAGACTTTAGACCATTCTGTGGTCTGTCGCCGAAAGGGCCAGTGAGCTAGGGGTTTTGTTGGTACACTACAGTAAACCCAGCTTTTCCAGTTAAAGACCAATAGTAGAGGTTGCTATCAATGATGAGGATCCCAATATAGGCTATGATTTTGATGATATGCAATTATTTGTTGTTGCAGAATTTTTTTTGGACTATGGCTTCCATTTAGAGGCTTTGAAGTATTGCAAGCACTAAAACAATATTATATGATGCACAACCCCTTGCATGATCAAAATATGGAGCTACTAGTAGTACAATCAATATGATAAAATTACGTAACAAGTTTACCAATAATATTTGTCCAAGTATTAAGAGGAGGATATGACAACAAAAGAGGAACAACATGCAAATTGTGTTGGCTCACTAAGATAGTCTTGGAAGAGGTTTATTGTAGATTCATTTAGGTACAAATTGTAGGATTTGTTGGCATCCCTTCAAGAGTGGTCCTTAATAGGAGTACTTGTGTTTGTTTGAATATTTTTTTAAGAACAAGACAGAGTTAAAGAATATTTGGTACACTATTTAAAGTCAAATTAGTTTGAAATTTTATAACCTTTCATGCGTTTCTTATGTCAAAATCTAAAAATTAGATCCAACTAGGATTGAAAACACTTTCTTCCTAGCCTTCACCCAGTACAAAATATCCTTTAAAACTATCATTTGTGTTTCTAATTCAACTTCCTCTGAAGTGAGAAATAATTTCAATTTTTCTTATAGCTCTACAAATTGCTCCTAGATTGCTTCGAATGCATGATGTACTTTCATCAATTTATCCTATGTAGAAGCAGGTGGAAGCACTTCTATAGAGGTAGTGTAAGAACTTATTTATCCTTAGAAGTTTGAGGTGGAGTGGAATTTATACCCTTGTTTCTCCAAATATTGCTACACATGTAAATTGGTCATCAGTTTGGCCCTACACAGTGACCTTAATGGATCCCAATGCCTTATGGCACATCTCTAGGAAGAAGAAAAAACATTCATAAGGAAGTCTAGAGAATAGATCATGAAAAAAAAATATGGTTGGACCAAAACAAGATCTGTCAGATGCTCATAGCAACTGGACAAACAAACAAATTTGGCCTAGGATATAAGAGACCAATCCAAAGAAAAAGGCCATACATCCTAGAACAAAGACTAAAGGCCCCTCTCACTCCAAACATTAGAAGGCCATCAATCTCTGAGATCCAAAAGTTCGTACCTCTCCCAGACCAAATAGTAAGAGGAACTATTGATGATTCCTGGATCAAAAATATGATAAAATGGGATATGGAGATAGATCTACATTTGAAGAAATACAAAGATAATCTCACAAGCCTAGATCAAGGAAATCTAGGACAACTCTGGTAACAAGAAATGGATGCCCAAAATGCCTGGATTAAATTAGCAACATTTTGCCAAAGCCAAAAGATTGAAGGTATACATTCCTATGTTGGAGGCAATGTATTTGAAGAAGATGAACCTAAAGCCAGTGGTCATGAATGGGATGGCTTAAAAGGAAGAAATTTTGTGACAAAAACAAGATTCACACCTTTCCATCCTATAACAATGGAAGGGTCTGTTACTGGAAAGACTGTAGTAGAAATACCTATGCTAGAAGAAGAAAGTCAAGACTCACAGAAGTATAGAGACCAAGGTAATTGGACTAATATAGTAATTAAAGGTCTCTCAAAGACAATCCTAGATGCATCATACTATAAAGAAGAAATAATTCAGGAAGTTGAGACTTCCATAAACATGCGGATTGAAAAAATAGAAACCATCCATGTTGATTTGAATGAAGGATTTTTAAAAAAAATGGATAGGTTAGAACATGGTGCACACATAATCACACAGAATGATGATAATCTACGGAAAAGGGTTAATTCTCTAGAAGAAATTGTAGATACATTGTTAGAAAAGTCTGAATCCATAGAAAAATATGTATCTACTTGTCTAAAAAATGATGAAATTACGAATAAGAAAATCAAGAAAACACATCAAAAGATCCCCTTGGCATCACCATCCATGCTCCCTCAGTCTACTCTGCTTCATTTTCTTCTACATAAAGAAGAGAATCCATTCAAAATAGATACAAAATACTCTTTTGAAAAAGATGGGACCTCAACATATGTTTTTGAATTTGTAGGCTGTGGTCACACTACAACAAAAACTGGATTTAGCGTCGAATTTAGCACCGGATTTTAATGTAATTTTTTCCCAATTGTGATGAACAATCTGGCACTAAACTTGGCGTTATTGTACATTTTCGTAAAATGCCATCTATTGCATCTTTTTTTCTATCCTTTTTAACATCCATTTTTGCACCCATTTTTTTGCATCTTTTGTTACGCCTTTATTTCTGCCCAATTTTGCAACTTCTATTGCATATTTTTTTGCATCCTCTGTTACATCCTTATTTGTACCCAGTTTCATGCTCAGTTTTGCATCCAATTTTGCGTCTTATTTTTCTCCTAGTTTTTCATCGAGTTTGGCACCCAATTTTGGACCATGTTTTGTATAAAATTATGTGTCCAATTCTGCATCTAACATTGCATCTAGGATTGCATCCAGTTTTTGGCCCAATGTTGCATCTAGTTTTGCATCCAATTTTACTTATAATGTTGCATCGCCATTTGCATCTAATTTTGTATCTTGTTTTACGTCTTTTTTGTATCCATGTTTGTGCCTAATGTTTCATCTCATTTTACATCCTATTTTGCATCTAGGTTTGCACCTAGTGTTGCATCCCGGTTAATGTCTTTTTTTGCACCTATGTTTGAGCCCAATGTTGCACCCAGTGTTGTGCCTAGTTTTGCATCCATGTTTGTATCTAGTATTGGATCTAGTTTTGTGTCCAATGTTGCATCCCATCTTGCATTCAATATTATGTATATTTTTACATCCAATGTTTTATCCCATCCTACATCCAATATTGTGTCTCATTTTAATTTTTTGTTTATGCCGAGTGTTCCTTCCATTTTTGCACCTGGTGTTACACCTAGTTTTATGTCCATCGATAGACCATATTTTGTGCTCAACTTAATGTCCAATTTTATGTCTAGTTAGGAGTCCACTTTTGCATCTACTGTTGTATTTAGTTTTGGACCTAGTATTGCATCTAGTTTTGAGTCATTAATTGTGCCTAGTGTTGAGTCTCTTTTTGCATCCAATTTTGCATAGTGTGAGATCCATTTTTGTGTCCATATTTGTGTCTGACATAAGGTCGAATTTTGCATCCACTTTTGTGTTTGGTGTGACGTCCACTATTACATCTTGTTTTGCATTTAGTGTTGCATCTAATATTGAATCCATCTTGCACTACTACATTTTTAACCTTTATAAATACATTCCAATATCATTAGGGCATGGAGGAATCGAACTACCAACCTCCTTGTAAAACAAGCACTCTTCCATTGAGCTAGCACCCTTTAAGAATCAGGAAGAGGAGCAATATTAACACATAGATTTGATCATTTGTAATTCTAATAAAAGACAATAAGATCCAAAGACATTCAAGCTTAAAATCTAGTTTACTTTTTCAAACACACTAATAAGCAAAAAAATATACCGTCCTTGGGAAACAAAATATCGTAAACAGTTACGCAATCTATTAAAGTGGTCCTCAAAAGAGTCTTAGAGAACAACATAACGCATTGATGCATACCTAATAACCTAAAGTTGATATGGACAAATAATAAGGGATGTGTTTAAGAAATAGTTGTAGAATCCAATTGAGGATGTGTGTGTTGCTACATAAATTTTGTTCAGCAATGGGATGGTAAGAGAAGAACTCATGAATGGTTAATAAAAGAAGATGCCTACAAACTAAAGATAAACTTGGGGAATATTTCTTAAATCTACCAAGAAGTACATATAACTCCATTATACCAACCATCTACAATACCTGTACCTACTACAGCTTCAAAATCAACCACTATCTATAGAATAGAGACAACACATTCACATCCCATCTAGAATAGACCATACCGTAGTCATGGCCTATTAGGAGAGGGTATGCACATTCAAAAATAAGGTTTATCAACCCCAGAGGAATGATTCCTAAGTGAACAGTCCAAGAGCATCCCAGAGAAATGAACACGGTCTACTTTATTAGCAGCAAAATGGAATTATCATGCATTCTTCATGTGCTAACAAATGGAATTCAATTCAAAGGAAATTGAGAAATTATTAGTGAGTCCAATATGACTACAATAATAATCTAGTTCAAATGATGGAGAAAAAACATTTCTTAGCTAAGGTCCTTGATGGACTTGGAGTAATGTTGGTGGTAGCAATTTGAATGAATATTGAGCCAAAGAAGTTGAATGGAACAATGGCCAATAGGTGGGGAGGAAGAGGTTCAATAAGAAACCACCAACAATCATCATAATAGATGAAGCAAAAACCTAAAAGAAGTGAAAAAAAAACCTAAAAGAAGTGAAAAATCCATCAAGTTGAGATTTAATATAAGAATATGAAGTTCTTATTAGGAATGTGGGTCTGCCTAAGTTTTGATATGTCTCATTAGAAAGCTGGTAAAAGAGATTTTTGGAAAATAACAAATTCTAGTCTCTAGTGTTGTTAATTTTTCCCTTCAAGGTAATTGTAGGGAAATGTATCAGAGAGTTTGAATTAAATTTTAATGCCCTTGTTTCAAGTTGAGTGGTGAGCAAAATAAACTATAGTAATTATCTGTAAAATCACCTAAGTGTGAAAAGAAAAAATAATAATTCCTAGTGAAGTGGTAGAAAAAATAACACTATTTGGTTATACATATATTCATGTTGCGTCAAGTGGTACATATAGGAAACATGCTCTAGGGGGTCCTACCACATACATGAACATACAAATGCATTTGGTATGGCCCTGAAACACATATGGTACAAGGTGTAATAAAAGCTGGAAAATCCAAGCTATCGATAAAACCCTGATTGCAATTTATGGAGGGAAGATAAGAGCAACTCTCATGAATTAAATCAAGGTGCATTTCCAAGACTTCAGATGATCAGGAAAAATTTACTGAGGACAATAACAACCATTTTTGTTCATAATATATACTTATTAGTTTGAACATTCATGCATATAGACCTCATGATTCCTAACACATCATCTACACAACTATTCACTTGCAACAAATCCATTGAAGAAAATATAGAAGACTACATTGCAATGAAATATATATCATCAACAAATAGCATCATGAGGCCACTACTCCATTCATTCTTGTCATCATCAATAAAATTTGTACAAGACTTTATATTAGTTTAGTGAAAACAAGTTAATACAATGTTAAAGGCTACAAAATGCAACATAAAGTATCTATTTGGTAATACCCAAAATATACCACTACATTATGAATCCTTCTTTTCTAGGGAAAACTATCACATTTTATCACTATATAAAGCACAAAAATGCTTTCTATGGGTGTTGTAGCACAAAATACAAAATATAAATCTTACTTTGATTTGTAAACCAAATCTTAAACTATCCACTAAACATAATGTCCCTTTTAGGAAAACAAATATAGTCTTCCTTTAAGATCTTCTAAAAAAAAAACTATAAGATAAAAAAACACAACTGGAAATTTTGAAATTAAACTAAAAAGGTCAAATCTAAAAACCTCTGGCATGCACTCATTGAAATTTATAGCGAGAAGTACCCCAAAGTGGATAAATAATACCTCTTTGGATATAGCATCAACTCATTGGTTTAATTCTCTGTAATGTGGTAGATTTTGGAAGTATTGAAGATCTCAATTATTTCCTTAAGACATTATGAAGCCTTTACATTATATACTTGTAATCTCATACATTGGTTTCATGTTAGTTGTTGTCTAGTTGCCAATGTAGTAAAGGCAATATTCTAGTCAAAAAATTGTTTGATGCTCAATATTGTGCAGTCTTTTGTCAACCCAAACCTCAAAACTTTCGATTGTTCTCGATTGTCTAGATACTACGTCTTGTGGTCCCTATCTTTCTTTATTTTTCTAATTGCTTACTATGCACTAACTATAAAAGTTTGCGCCTTTTCCTTGTTCGATGTATCTATGTTAGAGACTCATACTTGTGTCCACTTGACTATCTGCAAAATCATTTTTCCTTTATAGGTCTTTGCATTTTTTAATGGTGTTTGGCCTAAAAGAGCATAATTAATACTACACCTTACACCCAAGTTGGAAAACGTGATGGCCTAAAATAGCATTATTATATAATGCTATATAAATGAAATTGAAAAGTGTTGAAGAAACTGGTCAAGTTTATCTGATATGTCGACGAAAAATCATGAGTTTAACTTAGCCAAAAAATTCTTTGTTCTAAATTTGGGATGGAATATCTAGAGTTGGAAAACTAGTCTAAATAAGCTGTCAATCAAAAATATAAGGAGGGACCTAAAATATAAAAAAAATTGGGAAGAAGTTGCCATAGCAACACCATCCTAATCATCATTTGTAGTTACCTCACATTCATTTATTTTGGTCATCTATGAGTTAGTCTTGAATTCATTCTACTGCCCAATATCCATTTCAAAAAGGAATTTTGGATCATATTTCATATTGGTGATGGGGGAAACATTATGGCCCTCCTTCAACGGGTTTATCCTTGTTGACTTCAACACATTATCCAATGATTAGACCTAGAAGTTTAATGAGTACCTTGCGCCTGCATGCCTCAATGATAGGTTACCTCACTTCCCACAATAGCCTTAGATTATTGGTCTTTTCATGGTCAAGTTGTGTCTTAATGTTATCATGAAGAAATCCCCTTCCTTAACTACAGAAATATGGCTATGACAGTCCCAATAAGATATATCGAGTGTTATTGCATCTTTGAGGGCATTTCCAATGGGTTTGATATCTGTCGAGTCAATATCTTGGGATTTTTTGTACAAATAACCAAAGATGAACTTGGGTCAGTGGAAACGACGCCAATAGCTACTCAAGGGGTAAAATTTCCCATTGCTAATGGAGTCATGTGCAATAGTCAGGTCAATATCTAGGAAAGGAATTATTCTTATGATTCCCCTCCAAGTAGTTTGTGTCCATCTACATTACAACTAAGTGGTTCTCTCTCCATTAATAAAACCACCCTTTATACATCACCTTTCCCTCCAAAGGGTGTTTATGCAAGAAAACCCATAATTCTAATTTGGGAGCTGCTCACAACAACAATGTTGTTGAATATTTATCTCAGGCACCATATTCCATGTCATTCTTAGAGATCTTATAGACTTAGCATATGCAAAAAAATGAACGATTGTCTAGTATCAATGTTATTGATCAATATGATACCCACTTGATTAAATTTGACTTATACCACTTAACATGGGATCTCCCTTCAAAGATCACTTTAAGTTGGAGTCACATCTCATGATAAAAATATCTTTAGGATCATCATTGATGGAGGGGAATTGAATTTTTTATGTCATTTTTTTAGGATCAACCACATTAGTACCATCTAATACTATTCTCAAGGATTTCAATTGACATTTGTCCCCACCTCACAAACTTATTGCTACATACCCAATTAAATTTGGTGGTAAGACTGATACAATTTAAGTTGAGGTAGTTGATGTGCCCACAAATTAAAATATTACATTGGGGTGTATAGTTGGATACATGCAATGATGAACCACAGTGTAGCATATTCATATTTTTTATTAATTTAGTTCCCTCACTAAGGTAAAACCGTTACAATTGACCAATTAGATTGTAGTAAGTCTGAGACAACTAACCAATTGACTCTACATTTCATTAGGGATTCAAACAATATAATTCACGACATTGGGGTAGAAATGATTAAGGAGGATTCCCTCATGGGAACTTTTACAATCCTCTATCAATAACAACCCATCAAGATGCTCAATTCTTAACGATAACATTGGTGGCCTACTTCCCATCATCTATTCTTTCTAAACCCATTTTAGAAGATGACTCTACTACATTGCATGTAGACGACGGAAAATTTTAGTGGTGAAAATTTTCCCATGGGCTAATTCCCTCATCAAGGTAAAATCGTTACAATTTACCAGTTAGATTATTGTACGTCTGAGACAACTAACCAATTGAGTGTACCTTTCATTAGGGATTTAGACAATATAATTCATGTCATTGGGGTAGAAATGATTAAAGAGGATTCCCTCGTAGGAGCTTTTACAATCCTCTACCAATAACAACCCATCAATATGCTCCTATTTTAATGATAACACTAGTGGCGTACTTCCCATTATCAATATTTTATAAACCCATTCTAGAATATGGCTATACTACATTGCATGCAGTCTAGGGAAAATTTTAGTGGTGAAAATTTTCCCATGGGCTAATGTAGAAGTTTTTTTTTCAAAAAACATTTTTCGATTTTCCATTTTTTCTAATATGATTCACTTAAGTTCTATAAGATTAAAAATCTACTCTATATATCACCAAAATTGTAGAACAACCATATAAAACCCTTGGAAATTTTAATTTTTTTGAGATATATCACCGAAACTTTTATGGTTGGAAATGTGAGAATTACTAAAATGCACCAATGTTTTACACTTTAAGATAACTATGTATCCTTAGAATTTAGCCTAATGCAGTCTCATTGAAATGTTTAATAGTGTAAAATGAATGGGTAGTGCCAAATTCTTTAGAATGTGTTCCTCCAAGATTAGCTTACCCTCATCTACCATTGAAGTCTCATACTATACTATTCAAATGGATTTGGCATATTCATATCAAAGTCTTCCCCCATGGGAGGAATAATATTTGTACTCTTCACCTATATGGGATATCAACACTCCTATTTATCATGATCTCTTAGATAGTGTTTTTTCTTTAGATGAATCTATCCTTCAAGTCACGAATATTTTTGAAAATACTTGAGATGACACGCATCACAACTCATCAATTTTTCCTATACTAGAATCATTAAAGGTTTGACTAAAAGGCCTTAGATTTCCTAATGATAGGCAATTATACCAATGTCCCATTTTAATAAGCAACGTATATGTCGAGTATGGAAACTATTTTGAAAACCTTTTTCTATTGATATCTCTATAAAGTAGGAAATTGTTGAAAACATCAACATTGTCATAGATTGTTCTTTAGAAGAAATCATTCTTTATACTTCTATCTTCAAAGAATTTGGTGATGTCTTGTTTGGTTGTATGGAGAAATTCATCTTAGTAGTTTTGAGAATGAGATAAAAATATACGATATTGTTAAACCTATTCACTAGGATCTAAGAACAGTTAATTTCAAGAAAGTGGGTGCTATTAAAGTAGAAGTAGAAAATATATTGAAATTTGGCTTCATTTATCTTATGCCTTTGACTAATAAGATATCAGTTCTCATTCCTATGGACAAGACCTAATAAACCATCCATGTGTGTAATAAATTTATGGATCTAAATTTTGCTTATACAAAAGACAATTATCCCATGCCCTTTATTAATCAGATCATATATGAGTCTAATGGTAATTAAATGCTAGAGCATGTGGTGGTTATATTTATAGGCTACAACTCAAAAAATACTGCGTGTAGGATAATTTTTTCCTACTCTCTTTAAAGATGATATTAACTCGGTAAAAATGTGTCATCTATGTCAACTATCAATGAAGAAAATGCATACCCATCCCATTCCGCTTCATCTCATAGTTACTTTGGGTCCACTTAAGAAATGATTTATAGATTTTATGACGCAAAATACTTGTTTGGATGTCCACCACCATTTGGGTCTACTTAAGAAATGGTTTATAGATTTTATGATGTGAAATCCTTGTTTGGATGATGACCACCATTACATTATGGTGTTTTTAAATTAGTTTACTAAGTGGGATGAAGCGATGCCGACATTTAACAAATCGAGTAAAATTGTAGTGTACTTTCTATTAATTCATCCTATGTTTGAATTCTCTCATGATTGAACTTTTGAAAATATCTATTAATTCATCCTATGTTTGAATTCTCTCATGATTGAACTTTTGAAAATATTAGGACTTCAGTAAGAAGTGAAGTTTCTTTGTACTATCCATAGTGTAATAATAAATTAAAATTCATCATTAAGGTTTTGAATACTATGATGCATTGGATGGTTAACAAGAACAAGAATAACGGGAATATGATTTTTTTTATGACCTTTGGGCATATAAAACCTTGCCTAAGAATGTGACTAAATTCAATACTTTCCAATTGACATATGAAGTTGAAGCCATATTGTCAATTGAAAGTGATATTTCATTAGTACAACTCTCAATTAAAACCTCACTATAAAAACTCTTCTCAAAAATAGGGGATCTTATATTTGCAATGTATTAATATAAAAACTCTTCTCAAGAATAGGGGATCTTATATTTGCAATGTATTAATATAA
>LPNX010092711.1:76727-127321 GCA_001517045.1 Pseudotsuga menziesii | reverse complement strand
AAGTTTGAATTCATGTTGTATGGCTCTCTCATCATTAAAACTATTTAGAAATTGCTAGCTTATGATTTAATTTATTATGACAAGGAATCACTCTAAAGATTTGTAATGATATTTATTTTAAAAAAAAATACTCCGCATAGGTACTAATACTTCAAAATATTTGTGGTATAATATTGTATCTCTGCATCATGCTTTTGTATATTATTTTTTTCATGTGAAATCCTTTCTTGTTATTTTTTTTATCGAAAGATGTCATATGAGGCAATACTTATCTACAATATGTGGATGGTCCGAGTCGTAGCATTTGGAACGTCGCTTCTTCTAATGGGTGATTTTTTCAACTATCAACTAGCTTCAAATTTTGAGAGGCACATTCCTTGCCACTTGGATGTGCAATGAATATTGTTCCAGAATATAAGATGATAATTGAACTACTTGGTGAGTACAAGACCCTTAACATCCATCATATCATCATCAAAATAATCTCTCAATTGGTTATTTATCAATTAAACAATCAATATCACTTTCACTTTTCAAGATACTATGATATATTATAACCAATTAAACAATCAATATCACTTTCACTTTCAAGATACTACAATATATAGAAAGTTTTGATGAGTACTTATTTTACAATGGAATTTTAAATTGATTGATTATATTCATGTTCCTATAAGTATGAATTTGGTTAATTCATTATCTAACTATGTGCATGATTTGCATCTATTTCATTATCGGAATTGGAATAAAAAAATGTTGCATAGTTTGTATGATTTCAAGAAAATTCTATTTTTTCAAATAATGTCGAACTGGGAAATTGGAGACTAGTTTAGGATTATAAAAGTCATCATATTGAATCTTTTTATCCTCATATAAATATATAATATTTTAAATCTCAATATAATCATTTTGTATCTCGTGTCTACTCTCTTATAGAAAAGATGTTATGACTTTCATCTATTCTATGTGAGAAAAATCCCAAATTATGAAATTTATATTTGTTATCTTAAACTGTTTAGACATTTAGAAGTTGTTATGGATATCATAATTCTATTGGATATCTTTAAATTATTCATATTTTCTTTTCTTTTAAGAATAAAAGCGAATAAAAGGGAGTTGTCATAGTAAAATTAAGGAAGCTCTCATAGGAAGCTCTCAAAATCCTCATAAAATCAATTATGGGTGAACATCTAATCATTATTTTCTAAATTTTGCCCCATGGGATGAATTCATAAATAAGAAACTCACATGAATAAAATAAAATAAATAAAACCATATTATACCAGTATGCCTAGATCTAAAATACATTCTTTGCTACGAATTCTATATTTAAAAAAAATACATTGTAAAGATCGCTATAACGACATACTGGTGTTGATAAAGTGGCATAGCGACGTTTCTACAGTAACGCATTAGTGCTTAGTCACTTTTAAGTTGGGACAAGTTGTCATCGCTATAGTGACAAGTTGTCGTCTCTATAATGACGATAGACCATCGCTATAGAGACAGAATAAGACTTGGGATTTTCTTAGTTGCAACATACTTTCATGCCTATAGTGACGCATTTATGTCCCTATTGTGACAAATGTAAATATCTATACCTATGACTATGCATCACTCTCGTGACGAAATATGGCTCAGTCGCTTGATTTTTCAACAATATTTCGTCACTATCGCAACTCCACAACATTGCTCAAGCGGCGGAAAATGACTTAGTCTCTTGATTTTGCCACAATATTTTGCCGCTATAGAGATGCCAAAACATCTCTATAGCGATGCAATATGACTTAGTCGCATTATTTTTCCTCAATATTTCGTCTCTGAAGCGACTCCACACCATTTCAAACCTGACAAGCAAAAAAAATAATATAAGAAGTTCAAATTCATTCTTGTGGCTCGCTATTCTCATGTCTTCTCTTTATTAATTGGCATACACAACATCTCATTATTTAATACAGACTTATAGATAATTTTAAATTTGAATTTTCTCTCAGTTGGATTTTATGCATGTGAAGTTATGATGTTCACGTGACCGTAGGCAGCCACACGCTTATTTTTCTGAGTCGATAGAAGTGCCTGAAGGTGCCCGAGATGGTTTTGTCTGTGTAGTGTTGTTGGCTACGGCAACGTTTCAGACTATAATATCATGCTTACAGCAAATCAATGATAGTTAGGGGGTTCCGGTGATGCTTAATCATCTTCGTTTCTCTTTCCCATTTCTAAACTTTCGAACATCTTGTAATAGAAAATCAATCCTAAAAACAAAATATGCATCATTAGGCACAAGGATTTCAATATATTGGTAACAGGAAGCTCTAATGTCGATCTCGTGCCCTAAATCCAAATTTTCCAATGTCTTTTTAAAGAAGCTTGAAAGAGAAAAGTCAATCAAAATCAAATCTATGCTTGTTTTCATGTAAAACGGAAAAAATATTAAAAATGCATGGAATCTCCATATTTTTTTTGTTTGAGTTGATGGGAAATAAAATCGTTGGTAGTGAACAAAGTTGAACCACATAGATTTTATTATTTCATTTTACCATCGTGTGCACAAAAAGAGTTAGCCAATTGCAAAATCGCAATGAACGTTTTCAATGATTACTTAATGCACACACGACTATGGAAACTAAATGCATAGATCCAACACATTTTCATACAAAGAGACATTCATCATTGAATTTCAGTTTTTATATGGAATCTTGTTTTGTGTGTTATAAACAGTTTTGCTAGAGAAATATCAACCCTTTTTCTGAGCTTTGTTTAGCCTTCGCAAAACTATGTTTATCCTTCACAGAACTATTTTCAACCTTCACAGAACTATGTTCAGCCTTTTATTGTCACACCAATAGATTTTACTATTTCAGCTGCTTGGAACCGACTGCAACAGTAAATTTGGAAAATATTCTCCCAAAGAACCAACTGTATATCACAAATCATGGCTTTGTTTGGCAATTTTCTTGTGTTTCAGGTAAAGGAGGATGTTATGCACAAAACCCATGTATTGATTTTCAAAATTCATTTCCATATGGATGCAAATAGAGACACGAGTCAAGGTGTTCTTATCTGGGATGCATGATGGGCCGGCGTAGACTACCTTACAGTGTTTTGGTAATAACTTCTTTGTTTCACGCCCAATTTGAATGATTCCAAATACAAAAGAATGCGGATTCATAGGGATACTTCCAATAGAAATAGGTTTTAAAAATTCTATGGTATGGTATGTCATATAACCTGAATAACAGCTTGCATCCTAATGTTGTTTGTGAGTTTCAACTTGGACCAACGGTTACTATTTTGAGTACAACTTTTTCGTTAAAAGATGGATTGATGTGATTCCAATTGGAGATGAAAATATATTCATCTAGGTATCTCCAAATGAAACAGTTTTTTAATACAAGAAGAATTGATGGGTCAAATATTCCAATGAACAGCTGAGAAAGAAGAGTTTTTAGAGTGCAGATTTAGGATAGGTAGTTAGTACTTTGGGCATATCTCCTTTGTATGATATCTAAATTGAATGATTCAAATTGTTTTTTAAACTAGATTTATAGGAGAGTATGCATTAGAAACATGTTTTTAGAATTCATCCATTAGGTCTCCCAAAACGTGACTGTCCCAACTATGTTCTTGAGCTGCCTACTCCACCCCCAGTCAGTATTTTGATTATATCTCTTTCGTTTTAGAACCAAATTGAAGAATTCAAATTGAATTGGAAAATAGACTTAAAAACATACTTTGGATATAAACAGGTTTTAAAACTAAGCCCTTATGGTGTCTAAAAATAGGACTGTCCCGACTGTGTTTTAGCAAATTTTAACAAGCCAAAATGCCAAAAAATGCAATAGATTTGCGTTGTTTCATCTTGAAGTTGCAGCTGCTTTTCAGCATTATAATTTCAGCTTTTGTTCAGCTTAAAAATGAAATTGAAAACTAGTTTTATTTTACAAATTGATTTTTTTTTTAGCAAATAGAGATAATGAATTGCAAAATAAAGATGAAATCAACTAAGCATGTTGCAAAACATTAATTATTCATTCCTGAAAATTTTAGAAAACATCATACTTTCTGATCCTCACGATCTCACGAAGCATGGAGGAGAGCATACTTATTCTAAGTGAAAGTAAAAATTGAAAATCAAATCCTACCTACTCTATGCTTAATGGAAACTAGAAAACTGTTACGTGTAATCAAATAGCCAGTGTAGCCATACATGCAACAGTAATAGGAAAATATTATCTTTCAATTCCGTGAATGAACAATGGAAATATACAAAGATGAATGAATTTAATGGTTATGCTTGTGATCTAACTAAATAAAAAGAAAAAACTAAATTGTTCTAACCTCATACTCGCTTGAAACCATCGTTCAATAGGGATTTCGTAGGCATAGTTTTCACTCCTCAGATCATGCTGCAACTCCTCATGGTCCTCCTCGATCTCCTGTTCACATGATTGTTCATCCTCAGATGTGTAGGATTCTTTGTATGTTGATTCTTCATCTATTTTTGGAGGATTAATTAAGCTGTCGGCTGCTATTAGGTTCTCCTCTTTGAGAGAAGAGGAGATCCCTAATTTTGAAAGGATTTGAGTGACTTGTTCCAAGCTTACACTCATTGTTAAATCATTTTGAAAAAGGGATTCTTATAGCACCCAAATTTAAATGAAAATTTTAAATAAACACTCTTGCTGAAACAAATTAAAAAAACACTATGTACAAGAAAAACAATTACTCTTCATAGTTGCGAGAAAACTCACTTGCTGAAATTGAAATTCACACTTGCAGAATTGAAACACTCTTTGCAGAAATTGAAATTCACTCATTACAAAAATTAAAATTCACACTCTAATGTACGCTTGCAGAAAAATCAAAACTAAACTTCAATCCATCGTGCTTCCCCGACAACGGCGCCAAAATATTGGGTCGAATTAATGTCGTTTTAATTCCGTTGTAGTATTTGCCCAGCCATTTAATTTGTCAATTCGAGGTTCGTAGGATTACGAAGAACATTCAAAGTATATGGAGAACAGAAGGGAAATTAAGCTAATCTAACCCCCCGTAAAACTAAGACTAATCTAATCTAACCCCCCTTAAGCTGAAACAAGCAATTGTTAATCTAATGCTGGAAGATGAAACACATAGCTGAAAGTGAATTGAATAAAATAAAGACAACATATGAAGAGCAACAAGACAACACATGTGAGATCACATTAACAATAAAGCAATATTAATTTACATCACAAGAACCAATCATAAATCATGAAAGCATCAAATCAAGATTATGAAGAAAAGCTAAGAATTCCCTTCTCCATATTACAAATTCAAGAATAACTTCTACAATCTAATTTTCTCTAAGATAATCTAAGATCTAATATATTCTAAGATAATCTAGCATTTAAGATTATTGAAATGAAGAGATAGCACTCTCTTTTATACATGAAGGAAATAACCATCTCATAATGAGAGATCCACTATTCACTCAACTACTTTCCTATTATTACAAGATATGATCCCTTCAAATCCTCCACATATCTCTCACAAATTCTCCACATGTCTCTCAACCAAATCTCCATGATCTTCTCCTTGGAATATTCTTTGCATAACTATCTCCTTGAAATGGTGGAGGAGATAGACGTGAAGTCTTTTCTTTGAATTAATCCTTCACATATTCCTACACATTACAAAGCTCATCCATACTTTGAGATATTAGTGAAAAACATGTTAATTTTCTAATATTTAATCATAAATTCACTTATAATACTAAAAATAAATAAAGTGGAAATAATAAGGTGAAATCCACATATATGTATGGAAATGGTATGATAAAAGGTTAATGGGATGATGAAATGTGAGGAATAGCAGAAGATAAAGTGGATGAAAAAGTGACATTTTCGAGTCCCAACAGATATAAAGCTGATTTCAGATGTAATTCTCTTCTTTGCTTGGGACTCCAATGCTCCAACAAATATCCTTATTGGAGGTAATGGACTAGGTCTCGATGCCAGGAATCTGGAGCTGTAAACAAAGGACATGCATCCACCATATGTAGCTCAACTTCGTTATGCCAGCTATTTTCTTCATTGTTTTGACCTTCTGTCATTAGTTTGCATAAACCTTGTCCTTTTACTATGGATGCTAGTTTGAACTCAAGATCATATTCTTGTAAGGAAGTCACCCAGTTGCCTCTTCTTTCTCTTGATTTATTTTGTACGAAAAGAGATCGTACGGCTGGGTGTGGAACTATTACTTTGGTGTGATTCTTAAGTATATATTTCCTGAATTGTTTTACCACTTTAAAAACTGCATAAGCTTGTTTTTCAACTGCTGGATAATTCAATTTAGCTCCCGAAAGACCAGTTCTCATAAATGATATGGGATACTCATCTCCCCCATATTTATTCTGTGTAAGAACAGCTGCTAATGAATCATCGGACACAAAAGTGTACAGAATAAAATCCTTTTCAAAATTTGGAATTTTGAGTGATGGTGCATGAGCAACAGATGTTTTTATCTTGTTGAATGTGTTCTTCTCTAAATCAATCCATTTGAATTCTACACTCTGTTTAACCATTTCTTGCAAAGTTTTGATGATTTGAACAAAGTCCAGTACAAACCTTCTCACAAAGTTTATTGCCCCCATAAACGATTGCAAAACCTTTTTATTATGGGGTAAAGGGATCTGTTCTATGGCTTTAATCCTCTCTAGGTCTATGGAGATCACTTTATTAGAAATAACATGACCCAGTAGCTTTCCTTTTGTGACTGCAAACACGCATTTCTTAGGATTTAGTGAAATATCATATTTCCGACAACGCTCGAAAAATTGTTTCAAATGAAATGGATGTTCCTCTCTCTTTTTCGAAAATATTGTGACATCATCTAGATAAACCACAACAATACGGCCAATCAGACTGTGAAAATCTATATCCATGGCCCTCTAGAAAGTATCTCCATAATTAATAAGTCCAAAGGGCATTCTCATATACGTAAAAGTTCCCCACTTGGTTCTGGACGTGGTTTTAAGCTTGTCTTCTTCAGCTACTAATACTTGATTATAACCAGAGAATCCATCTAATAATGAAAACAATTCAGAACCTGAAACCATCTGTAGTATTTGCTCCATGGGTGGGACCAGATAATTATCTTTATCTGATGCACGATTAAGATTTTTGAAATCTACACAGAGCCTAATTTCTCCAAACTTTTTCCGTACTAGTACCAAATTAGAAACCCATTCTGAATGCTTGAATTTAAATATGATTTTAGAATCCAGCAATTTTTTTTACTCACTTTGAATTAAAGGTTCCACTTAGGATGCATCTTCCTCCAAGGCTGTTGGTAAGGCTTGATTCCACCTTTAATTGGGATAACATGTTGTATGATCTTCATGTCATAAGTTTTAAGCTTTTCATAGGTCCAAGCAAACACATCTTTGTACTACTTGAAAATACTGATGAACTTACTTCTTTCACCTGGAGAACAACACTTCCCCAAATTTACATATTTGGGTTCAGCTTCAGTCCCTAAATTTATCAACTTGAATTGTAAGGATGAGATATGGATCTTGACATTCACTGGCTTTCTGAACTTGTTTTCTAAATCAAACATTCGTTCCAAGGTCCTGACTCCTTTAGGAATAAATTTCCTGAATTTTAATTCTGCTTGATGTTCTTCATCATATATTATTTCTCCTTTAAAAGTATCATCATTCATCAAACACTCCAAAATTTTCTGATCATCGTCAAAAACCCATAGATTTGTGATCATATCTGGAACAAAAGGTCTGAAAAGTAATTCAATAGAGCATCTATTATTTGAAGGTACTAGCCTTGCAACTGAGGTAGCTAGTAAATTAGCTGTTGCATTCTTTAATCTAGGAATGGACACAATATTGAATGTATGAAAAATTATAAGAAAATCCCAAACTTCATTTTGGTAAGCTTTCAAATGGGGTGAAATACAGTGTATCTTGTTCCGAATTTGCTTAACAATGATTTCAAAATCTCCATATACTCTCGGATTTTTTACTTTCAATTATATAGCTTTTTAAGTCCCTGAACTAGTGCTTCATATTCGACTGTGTTATTTGTGTAGTCAAATTCTAACCTACAAGAAAGAAAATGTTTATTTTTTTGGGGATCAATCAGGACACAGCCAGCCCCTGATCCCTCCAATGTTTTAGAACCATCAATATAAAGAGTCCAAAAACTATCTACCTCGACTGAATTTCAATTACAGACTACATCTGAAACTAGATCTACTATGTTACAGTCAATCTCACCAGCCAGCCAAAATCGAAGGAGATCGGGATGGGTATCAGGTATATTGTTGGCTTCTTCAGCTTGGTAATTTATCGGTTCCAATTCAATGAAATAGGTTTCCAATATAGATTTATTGGTTCATTTTTTCCCTCTAACTGATTGAATTTGTATTTCATTTGAGGTTCTCTTAATACTTTTATCTGATTCAGACTTCCCTTTAAAGGAAACCATAGATGTGACCAATCTGATGCAAAATATCCTTCTAACCTTGTCGACTAGTGTTATATTTTTAACATTAAGCTACCATCATATTAGGATATTTTAACTTTGAGAATAACAAGCACAACAATCAAACACAAGAGACAATGAACATAGTGTTTTTCCTCGGGGAAACCATAAATGGAGAAAACCCCACAACTTCCTCAGAGATAGAATCAACACCAAAAGTAAAACCCCAAAACAGTAAGATGATCTCACGATGGTAGTAACCTCTTTCTTCCTAGCCCCAGTGTCTTCTTCTTCCTCAGCTATGCGCTACAACTGAGTGTGAGTGAGTGTGTGATAAATAGAGAGGATAACTCTCTATTTATACTAATTCTTGACTTGACTAAACCCTACTAGGGCCGACTTCACTAGGTGAGTCTGACAACCCTAGTGCCCCAGAACTGCGGGGACTTTAACCCTTAACCAATAGGAGGGTTACCCATAATGACTTGACATGACTTGTTTACATTATAGAACCTCTCGATAAGAACATTAGGGCATGACATGACTCAAGTACATCCCAAAATAAAGATCAGGTTACAATACATAAGAAATACAAGTGAATACATTTCGAAGTTACAATTACATCAACACTCCCTCTTAACTAGGCAGGTATTCTCTCGACACAATTTATCAGCACAAGTCTTCTTCTCTGTATCATTCGGATCATCATCGAGTCCTTGTCATCTTCAATTCATCTTCAACTACAATTCATATTCATTTGGATCTAGATCATCACTGGATCTAGATCATCACTCGGTATGGATCATTTCTGGATCATTATCACTGGATATGGATCATCAATCAATCTAGATCATCACTGCTGAATCATCATCACAGGTGCTATATCATGATTCTTCTCCACACATGAAGTTCTACAGAGCCAACCCTTTTTCATGATGGGTGTAGGCCTAGCCTCCATGTAGGTCTTCCTAAGCGCTTATATCTGACCCTAAGTTGGAATGTCCCATCTAGCACTTACATCTGACCTTGAATCATCAGAAAGGAATTCCCAGCACTCACATCTGACAATGAGAGGAACTTAATATCGTCACCATGTCAGAATGGCCCAGCCCTTACATCTGACCATGGAAGGAACCTCATCCTCTCACCATGTCAGAATGGCCCATCCCTTACATCTGACCTACTCATCAGAATGGCCCAGCACTTATATATGACCTACTCATCAAAATGGACCAGTACTTATATCTGACCTACTCATCATAATGGCCCAACACTTATATATGACCTACTCATGAGAATGGCCCAACACTTATATCTGGCCTACTCATCAGAATAGCCATGCACTCACATCTGATCATGTAAGACTACATCTTACAGTCACATCAGAATGGCCCTCAGTCCCAAACTGAGCTTTCCTAGTAACTGACCAGCTACCTCCATTCCAAGAATGGAAATAGCCCTTATATCTTATCATGTAGGAACCAATCCTACAGTCACATCAAAATGGCTCAGCACTCATATTTGACATGGAAGGAACCAATCCTCTCACCATGACAGAATGGCTCAGCCCTTACATCTGACCTACTTGTCAGAATGGCTCATGGACTCATCACTTCCCTTTGGAGGGAACCTTGATATAGAGAACACCAAGCTTCTCCTTGAAGTACTCAAACTTCACCCTAGATAATGGCTTTGTCAACACATCAGCTATCTGTTCGTCTGTCACAACATACTAGATCTTCACTACTCCCCTTTGCACCATATCCCTGATATAGTGATACTTGATCTCGATATGCTTCGACTTGTCATGGAACACCGGGTTCTTTGACAACTTCACACAACTCTGGTTGTCACAATATGTACAAGTAGCATCCAACTGGAGATCAAATAAATTAGATAGTAGCTTCTTGATCCATATTGCCTCACAAATAGATGAACAAGCTGTGACATACTCTGCTTCAGCTATACTCAATGCCACACAGGATTGCTTCTTGCTAAACCAAGAGATCACACCTGATCCCATATTAAAGCAACACCTTGAAGTGCTCTTCCTATCGATGGCATTTCCTGCCCAATCTGAATCAACATAACCTTCCAGGATAATCTTTTGATTCACCTCATACTTGAGCCCATAATCAATTGTACCCCTCAGGTACCTCAGAATATGCTTTGCAGCAATCAAGTGAACATGTCTCGGATCTATTAGGAACTAGCTCAAAGTGTTGACAACCAAGCAAATATCTGGTATCGTGTTCATCAAGTACATCAAGGAACCAATCATCTGATGATACATCATAGCATCAACCACTTCTGATGAAGCATCACTCAATAAATTAAGGTTCGATGCCATAGGTGTGGTCATAGCCTTACAGTCCATCATCCGGAATCTCTTTAGGATCTCTATTGTATATTTCCCTTTCCCTAGGGAAATTCCATCTCCACTCTACCATACCTCCATGCCTAGAAAATAATGCATCATACCCAAGTCCTTCATTTTGAACTCGATGGCAAGCTTCCTCTTCGTATCAGCAATCAACCCATCCATACCTGTTATAAATAGATCATCTAAATATAGTAGGAGTATCACTGGGTTGCCATCTTCAACCTTGTAGTAAAGGTTGGAATTTTATTTACTCTTGGTAAAGCCCAAACTAGATAGAAAGATGTCAATTTTGTCGTACCATGTCTTGGGTGCTTGTTTCAAACCATACAGGGATTTGTTCAATCTACACACATGAGACTCCCTATCATGTGTCTCAAAACCGAGTGGTTGCTACACATACACTTCCTCTTCCACTACACCATTCAAGAAAGTAGTCTTGACATCCATATTTCATTACTGCATCCAGAGCAAGTAGTGATCTGATTGAAGTGTATCTGGCTACAGGTGCAAAAGTCTCTTCATAATCTATTCCTTCTTTCTAGGAGAAGCCCCAAGAAACAAATATTGCCTTATATTTTTCTATGCTACCATCTGCAGCATGCTTGATCTTGTAGATCCATTTGGAAGTTACAACCGACTTCCCTTCTAGTCTTGGGACAACATCCCAAACATCATTCTTCATGATTGATTGGTATTCTTCGATCATAGCATCCTTCCATTATTTACGTTCTGTCGCTTCTTCATAATTGGAAGGTTCTTTATTGATGAAGTCACATAATAATGCTACATACCCAGAGCAAGATATGGTCCTCTTTCTTTCTCTATGATTCTCTTCCAGAGCCCCATATCCTTTTGCACCTTGGATAGCTTCTTGTACCCAAGTAGGTTTCTTCTTATGAGGATTCTTCTCCTGAGGTGGACCTACAGGTTCTTGTGGTTCTTCAAATTCTCTATCTTCTTCTTGAGTTTCTTCGTTCATGGTTGTATCATGAATTCTGGGTGCTTATGCTTCTTTAGGTTCTTCAATAGGTCTATTTCTAGATTTGTTGTAAGTTGAGTCTTCATCAAATGTCACATCCCTATTGATGTTGATCCTCTTGAATCCTGGGAAGTATATTCTGTAAGCCTTCAAGCTTTCAGAGTATCCCACAAATATACCCTTCTTTCCTGAAGGATCTAATTTCGTTCTCTTCTCTTTTGGAATGTGTATGTACACTGGACAACATAATATTATGAGATGTCTGAATTCTGGTTTCTTGCTAGAAAATACTTCTTCAGGTGTCTTATTCTCGAGTACTCTGTGTAGAGTATGGTTCTATACATACACCGTTGTTCTGGCAGCTTCTTCCCATAAATGCATGGAAATATCTTGATCATGAAGCATAGTTCTTGAAATTTCCATGATAGTTCTATTCTTCCTTTCTGCAACCCCATTTTGTTATGGATTATATGGAGTGGACAAGTCCCTCTTAATCCCTTATTCTTTGTATAACTCTTTGAATTCACTTGAAGTGAATTCTCTGCCATTATCTGATCAAAATGTCTTGATCTTCTTTTCAGTGTGGTTTTCGATCAAGGCTTTGAATTCCTTGAACTTGCTGAAAACTTCATCTTTGTTCTTCATGAAGTAAATCCATGTCTTCCTTGAAAAGTCGTTAATGAAAGAAACACAGTATACATACCCGCTTAGTGAGCTTGATGACATTGGTATACATACATTAGAGTGGATGATTTCCAAGATTCATTTTTCCTTCCTCTCACTACTTGGAAATGTCTTCTTTGTATTCTTTCCTTTTGCACATCCTTTACAGACTCCATCATGTTTTGCTTGCATTTATGGAAGACCTTCAATATCTTTGCTTGCAAGTGGTAGTGCTCTATAAGGCACATGTACAAGCCTTCTATGCCAAAGTTCATTTGGCTCTATTGTGTCATGGACCAAGGCTTGTTCTGGATGGCCCTTTAGTTAGTATAGACCTCCTTCTTGTTCCCCAATCACTACTGCATTATTAACAGTCTTTCCCTTTGGCCACATGATAACTTGGCCATATATAAATGCAACCCTCATGCCTTTTGCATCTAATGTATATATGGAGAGAATGTTCTTCTTTAGTCCTGGTACAAACAACACTTCCTTCATTGTCATAGACTTTTCAGAGTCTAGTTTATAGGAAGATTCCCCACTACCTTTTATTGGATGTTGGTAGTCATCTCCAAGTTTCAGCTTGTGAGGTGATTCATGTTTTGATAGTCTCACAAAAGACTCTTTGAATCCCATCATATGTTTGGAAGCCCCAATGTCTATAAGCCAATCATTTCTTCCATGTATGATGTTTCCCATGAGAGCGGAAATAAAAACATATTCTTCATCGCTTGAAGAATCATCACTTTCTTGCTTGTTTCTCTTTGAATAATGTTCATCATCTTCTTTTGCAACATGAGCATGATGTTTTCTCTTGTTGTTTTTCTTCTTGTGAGAGATTCTTTTGTTTCTAGGACAATCTCTAGCAAAGTGCCCTGTTTCATCACAAGTATAAAATCTGAGATGAGGTTTCTTGTAGGAAGAGTGCTTACCTTTAGAATGATGATGATGATGGTCCCTTCTGGGTTTCTTCGATTGAACTGTGAGAGATTGATCTTCACTTCCCATATTTTCTTCTTGAGCTACTATCCGAGCTTCTTCTTGTGAGCATTCTTCCCAAAGTCTGCTGAACTTGACTAACGTCTTTCTAGCACAGATCCCTTGAATAAAGGAGTCCCATGATCTAGGGAGAGCATTCAAGGTGGTCATTAAAATCTCTGCATTTTCCACTTCTTCATCTATTGCTTCCATCTATTCCTTGATCTGAGAGACCCTTGTAAAGTAAGGCTGGATGGTCTCTGCATTCTGGATATTTTCATTCTTCAGTTGGTTTCTTAGAGTCATCTTCCGATTTATGTTCTTTCCTTCAAAAAATTTGGTTAGGGGATCAAACATAGCTTTAGGTGTCTTTAGGGAGGACACATGTGGTATGAGGTGATCCTTGATTGAATCAGCAATAATCCTCTTTTCCATAACCAAATTCTTCTTATAAGGCCTTAGCCTCATCTCCGTCTAGAATTAGAACCTCCTCATTGATATAGGAGTCCAACTCATTTTCTTCCAGGACCAGGGAGATCCTATGCTTCCAGGCTCGGAAGTTAGCAGCTCCCTTAAGATTTTCATTAAGCTTGGTGTGATGAGACATATTAACTGAGAAGATCAAATGGAAATACAAAATATTTAGATCTTACCAAGTCAAGATGTCCTATCTAGAATTGGAGCTGAAATTCTACAGTGTTGGTTCAGTAGCAGATTAGGGTTTGGATTTTCTAGAGTTCTGACCAACCAAATGGATTGATCTTGATCTCTAAACTTTGATTTTGAGGAGGAGATCAATCTAGGCATGGGATCACTGAAAAATTCCACTTCTGTGGAAATCCCTAATTTCTGGCAGTAGTGTTGGGTCCAAAACTGAAAAACCTCAGAATTGGATTCTGTTTTGAAAAAAAGATGTGCCCTAGGGAGGAGAGTTATTCCAACATTTTTTGCAAAAATATGTGGAGAGAGATCCAAAAAGTATGAATCCCTAGTTCTCGCAGCTGCGTAGTGTCTTCTTCTCACATTAGCTCTGATACCATGTTAGATTTTTAACATTAAGCTAGCATCATATTAAGATATTTTAACTGAGAGAATAACAAGCATAACAATCAAACACAAGAGACAATGAACACAGTTTTTTTCCTCGAGGAAACCATAAATGGAGAAAACCCCACAAATTCCGTAGAGATAGAATCAACACCAAAAGTAAAACCCCAAAACAGTAAGATGATCTCCCGATAGAGGTAGTCTATTTCTTCCTAGCCCCAATGTGTTCTTCTTCCTCATCTATGTGGTACAACTAAGTGTGAGTGAGTGTGTGATAAATAGAGAGGCTATCTCTCTATTTATACTAATTCCTGACTTGACAAAACCCTTCTAGGGCCGACTTCACTAGGTGAGTCTAACAACCCTAGTGCCCCACAACTGTGGGGACTTTAACCCTTAACCAATAGGAGGGTTACCCACAATGACTTGAAATGACTTGTTTACATTATAGAACCTCCCAATAGGAACATCGAGGCATGACATGACTCAAGTACATCCTGTAATAAACATCGGGTTACAATACACACTACAACAAAAAATTGTGATTAGCGTCCCTTTTAGCTTCCTTTTTAGCGTCCACTATCCCTTTTAGTGTATTTTTCATCATTTTTTGGACAAATTTGATGCTTTTCCATGGGATGGCACTTTTAATGGAATTATTTGCATCCCTTTTTAAAATTTGACGCTATTTTGGATGCTAATTAGCATCCCAATTAGCATCCCAATCAGCATCCCAATTAGCATCCCAATTAGCATCCCAATCAGCATCCCAATTAGCATCCCAATTAATGTCCCTTTTTAAAAGTTGGCGCTATTTTGGACACTAATTAGCATCACAATTAACGTCCCAGTTAGCATCCCAATTAGCATCCTCATTAGAATCCCAATTAGTGTTCCAATTAGAATCCCAATTAGCATCCCAATTAGCATCCCTTTTTAAAAGTTGGCATTATTTTGGATGCTAATTAGCATCCCAATTAATGTTCCAATTAGCATCCCAATTAGAATCCCCATTACCGTCCCAATTAGCATCCCAATTAGCATCCCAAATATCATCCATTTTTAAAAGTTGGCATTATTTTGGACGATAATTAGCATCCCAAATAACATCCCAATTAACGTCCCAATTAGCGTCCACAAAAGCATCCCATATAATGCCAATAATAGCCTCCAAAAAAACGTCTTGAATAACATGCACCATATATGAATCCAAGGTTAGTGACATGAATTGTGCCATGAATTTCGAGAAGAAAAACATTCAACATAGAGCCAGGAAATGCTACACCAAGAGTTGATTTTCTAAATGCTAAGTACTACTGTTGAGTTGATTTGTTGAACGCTAGTACCGCTGCTGAGTTCGATTCCCTTAAAATATAAGGTTTGACTATAACTGCCAACTAATATTCTACTTGAAATTTGAGGATATATGCCCCACTATTTCCATAAATATAGAGAGGATTTCTTGGAATATTCATGTAGCTTTCAAGTGTTCAATCTATGACCCAAATATGCTTTCACATCCTATACTCTGATATTTGTCCCTCCTTTTAATACCGCCTATTAAATGACTGCATGGAAATGCTCGATTTGATGCCCTTGTATATGGGGTTGATCTTTATTGTTGATCTTCAAAATATGGGATTTGAATGCTGGTAATGTGGACCTACTACTTTGCTGGATGGAGGATTCAACACCATAGAGTAGCAATGATATTTCCTTCTACAAACATCTGTAAATCCCCATTGCTAATATTACTCTTGATTACTAGATATTTTGTAATATACTCTGTCACTTGTTCACAGTATTACATTCTCAATATGCCACGAATTTTGAGAGCCACTACTACAACAAAAATATTTTCCTTGTTTAGATCGTTACTAAGAGATGGTAAAGAATTCAACGTTCCAACACATAGGTATTAAGAGGCTAAATATGCAAGTGAAAAAATATCAAATGTATTTTTGATAACCATTCAACAAGGAATCGATGCCAATAGGATGGTTTCATATGTGAGAAGTATAACTCTTGCATATTCCTTAACTATTAGTGAATTCCATTTCAAATCTCCTCCTTCAGGTGTAGGATGCAAGAAATTCAACTCTATATTTTCACCTTCAAGGCTTATTTGGCCTTCAATGACCATAAGGTCAATTTTACAGGTATGAAATACAAGAACCAAACCCTTTATTGATCTTGCTATTACAGGAAATTTTCCCAATATATTCCAAATATGGTATCCTTGTTAAATTTTTTGACTTCATTTTGCTATTGCTTGATTGCATAAAACTTGATTATTTATCATTACAACCAAGTATGTTGTTGGTTCACTGATTTTGTCAAGCAATTATACTATGTTGCATGTAGAATGCACTTTACTGCTAAAGGGAACCATTTGAGACAACCATAACTTGACAACAAACTTTTAAAATATCATTGTGCATATATATATTTTCATATTCTATTTTAGTGTAGATATCTTCAACAAAATATGGTCATTTCCACAAATCTCATGATGACAAAGTGTATGCACAGAGCTACAACACATGTAGATGTTGAAGTGTGTGTGGGGGTGTTGGGACATGATTGTGGGTACTGGAATGTGCATATTTACCTCAAATGTGTGCACATAGGGTCTAAAATTGTGGCATCTCGTGACATGGAGTCACACGTAAACAACAAGTATAGACTTGGGCACAAAATTGGCAGTGGTTCTTTTGATGTGATATACTTAGGCTTTGATCCATTTTTTATTTTTTTCACTCAATGAGTAATTGTTTTGTTGATCCCATAAAATATTAATCCATCAAGTCCCATATACTTTGTATTCACCTAAGTTTGTCTGAGAAGCATTACATGTTGTTTGTGATTGGCATATTTTATCTTTATCCATGACTCACGAGTGTCACCATATTGAAATTTTGTATCTTAGAACACCAATGGTTCTTAGTTATTTATTACTTTTGCAGCAACACCTCATCTTGATGGGTATATACTTGATTCCATATCTATGATTTTATGTATTCACCTGAGTTTGTCTGAGCAGCTTTACATGTTGGTTGTGATCGACATATTTTCTCTTTATCCATGACTCATGAGTGTCACCATATGGAAATTTCATATTTTAGAAATACAAGATTACTTTACCTTGAAATAATGGGTTACTTTCTTTGGGTGTGAGACACCAGTGTATTTTTACCATTTGACATTTTAAATTCTGATAAATATTTGTAGGGAGTTCTCTTCAGTCCAATTCATCTCATTTGTGTTAGCAATATTTCTGTTGTGCATAAATATCAAGGCAATACGATGCATAGAGCTTATAAATATTTATTGGTATAAATCTTGTGAAGGGGTTGTTATGCAACACATTGTAGTGAGATGCGGTCATGTATAAGGCCAGTGATAAAATATGACAAGATGGGTCAACAACATATTGTTGCATAGGATATAAGGAATCCAGTTGCTCAATCTATTGAATATTATTCACTATACTCCAAGATGATAAGGGTTTCAAATCTAGAAGGAAATGAATGTGACAAACTTGGAAGCTGAGCACAACTCTTAATCCATGAATCAAATCACAATAGAGTACAACTTGTAATGGAAAAACTCTATATCATACAACATTGAAATGCATTGTTTAAGCTAATTACAACTCCATTCTATAATCAATGGGAACCCTTTGTATTGTCATTGTGTTTCCATTGATTTCTTCCAATCGTAATAGATTTTAATTTGTAACGAAGAAACTCCATATCATACTAACAAATTCTTAGTGGTTTAGTAGAGCGCCTTGGTTCAAGGATTGCTAGAACAGCTTATGTCAGACCTATTAGCAATGTTTCTATTGTGCAATGTGTTCAAATTAGAGGGAGTGCTCCTGTTCCTATGAAGCATGATGGTCTCGGACAAACAAGTTTATCTTTTCAAGGAGGGTCAATTCCATCAGTACCATTGAAACCCATGCAAGATAACATAAGATCCAACTTCTCCACATAACTAGGTGATATTACATGTGTCCCAACATTAACCTATGAAAGGATTCTAGGTGTAATGGCTTGTTTCCTAGGTTTATCACTTAATGTACTTTAGATGCACATGTTGTGTTTAAGTTGTTTGTGTCACTATTAGTAGGTTGTTTTTTTCCAACGCACATGTCGCGATCTCCATTTTCAAAGTACATGATTAACTAGGTAAATGATTCTATTGAGATGTTTTAATTGTAAATTAAACTCAATACTATACATCACCAATCCCCTCCAAATTTGGATGAATTATGTGTAAGGTTATTTGGTAAATAATACCTTCCCTAATCACTTTCGTATACATTTGTTGGAAAAAATATAAAGAATCCCCCAATATTATAGTTTTGTTGATCAAAAGGTCATGCAATAAAATTGGTCCAAACATGTATAGATTTGCATGGTTGTTTGACGCAATTCCAAGCCCCTAAGGGAATCTAACTATTGTATTTCCAGCGAGGCTAATGAGATTCCCTCCCACTCTTGCTACCCTTGCGATACCTCTAAAAGAACCATAAAAATAATAATTTGAAGCGATCATGTGAGTCTAGGTGAGATTTCATTTCTAATTATGAGAGATCAAATTGCCAAGAATAATTAAGGTTTGGTTTTAAATACAATTGTTACAATTAAATAATTCCTAAAGAAGAAGTCTTAAACCCGTAAATGGTTTTTCAGTACTCATATTTAAAAAAAAAAAACTTTGAATTATAGATATGTTTGTTAAATATATTCAACAACCAAAAAATTTAATTACCTAAATTTTTCTCATGTGAACTCTTATTCCAATTGCAATATACAGATTTAGGGTTAATGCAATTTCCACATAATTATTTATACAAAGTCTCTTATCCTAAATTATTTTCTCACAATAGATAATCTCATTTACTGTCATGCTCCATTTTATTTAAAGTTTCTTGGGGAAAGCAAGCTATAGAGTTTATTCTCCCCTTTAAAAAATTTAAAATAATCTAATTAGATTACGAAAGCATAAAACCAATGGTCATATGCTTTGTTTCATGTTTATGTAATATTGGTGTCTCTCTTTACAATGAAAATGGTGTGACCATGGCCCTAAATATTCAAAAGGATGCTAAATTTGGTAGCAAACTTGAAATATCCGAGGGAATTTTAAACTAGCAAAATTTTGAGAGGGAACCCAATTTCCCCATTTTCCCATTTGTATTTTCCTTGATCATTTCATATTTTTAACCTCCATTATTATTTTCGATTCTCCATTGTGATCAAATCAAAGGTCCATTGAATCTAATCAGCAAATCTATTCACAGGAGTGGTAGATGCCACACATAGGGAAACGTACGAAAAAGTGGAGGATATATGTTCAATGTTCACAGGAGAGGCCGAGGCCACACATAGGGAAAAATGGAGGAGATCTGTTCATAGAAGGGGTCGATGCTAGAAAATTTCATCTCTTTAGATGCTTTCATTGCTCAACGTGGTAGTTGAATCTAGTTCCTGATACTTCTATGACTCCTTACTTACCATAAACCACTTTGGAAAAACCCCAAGGTGAGTTAAAACCTTCAACCGATCGGTCAAACCCGTCCAACCTTACTGAGATGCCAACTAGAGAATGATTGACTTGCCTGATATGATAGTAAGTAAGCCAACCAAGGAGATGTCTTTCCTTGTGATGTGGATGATTTCTTGCAATATTGGAGTCTTTTAGAATTCTTTTTGATGGGTAATACCTCCAAGTCATGTAATAGAAGAGACTATCACTATTAAGTGAACTGAGCCTGTAGTAGCGTTACCCTGTGAAGGGTGTCTCCTGTGTTGAAAGCTAGACATTTTGAAGGCCATCTACAACACTTTAATTCATCACTTGGTGAAAAAGTAACTATGGTGAATATGATATATCTATAGCAGCATTTATGGGCACACCATGTCATTTAGTCACTCATTTCAGCGCTTTATTCCCAGGCATGTGAACTCTCTCATATTTGATATGTTCAAATTTGATTTTGCTTAGTGAATTCGATGTCACGAATGAGTTGTTAATGTAAATACTAAAATATCAGTGCATGGTGTCTTTCTCCCCTACAACCATGAACCATTAACTGGTTGGTACAAATTTTGACCCTCCCCTACAAAAACCCAATGATAATTAAATTAAACCCCAAAAGGACGATGCTTGTGACTTCAAACAACATTAAATAAAATAGGTTTTCCTTAGAAAGTTTTGATTCTATAGAATGATATCTATAGGAAAACATACTACTTTCTCATCTTTCCAGAATGCTCTTCCACATCCAAATGTAGAGTTCGCAAACCCAGTGAACCTAAATCACAAAATTAGCTTTTATTGCACTCTCTATATTGATTTTGGGGATTAGTCATTGATAGGAACTTTGGCCCTCTCTACACCATCTATTTCAGCACATTGCCTTCCTTAGTACCATGATTGTCTCAATTGTCAATTACATCTACTCGGGAAAGATTCTGAACTATGACAAATATCAAGGAGTTCTTCCTTTAAAAAAAATATTGAGTTAGGGTTTGGATCACTGTCCTCCCCATAGTCTACTAGGTTCATGGCCCTCTTTAAAACAGATTTCAGCTAAGGGAGACAAAACTTGCAAGACACCTAAAAATCCTTTCAACACTATACCCATCTCCGTAATTTTGTTTTCACCCATATATCCTCAATTTCTAGCCATGATGAGCTCTCCAATTAGAAACCCCAACTCGATTCTATATTTATAAGTAGAGACATAATAATTATTTCTTAAATAGAGTTTGTTTAGGAAACTAGTTGTGCATTTGAAAATTTTCACTTGAATATAGGATTCTTGGATGGATTCCACCCACAAACTGGGTTATGAGGCCGCTAGGGTGAATGAAACAAGCTACAAACTCAAAAATACTCAACTCCATCCATTTGGTTTCAAGATCAATGAATTTTCTCACTATAGATAATTCTAGGGAACTCTTCCAACCATTGAACAAACATGACATTCCCATCAAATACCTTAACCAACACAAGGAATATTTCTCATTTCCCTACTTCACAATTCCTCCTGAATCTTCTCCCCATCTAACACTCTTTAGTGTAGGCAAAAATAATCCATTCTATTGATTCCCTTATATGATAACTCTCTAGGTTAATGCTTTGAATTTAATACTTTCACTAAGAAATGATTAACAACAAAATGAAAGGTTTCCTAACTAACCCAACCTCTATCCTCATTTGTTACACTTCCTTTAGTGTATCTGATAGTGTTACATTTCCTTCCACTTAGAAAAGGTTGTATGAAAATCCCTCCACCCATGGAGTTTTTTAATACAGCCTTAAACATATGACCCCAAAGAATGACATAAAATGTGATCATATTCATATCATTTAGCATAATTGTTTCTCATATATGGTAATCTGGTTACGTTGCAAATATTTTTGTGCTTCTTGATTGTTTTAAATATTTCCCATAAACATAACAAACAAGAAATTAAATGAAGGCTATGTTGCAACTATTTTACAATGTAGTTTACCTTCCTTGAGAACAATTACCTTGTTGTTCTTTTGCAAATTATGTATACATTTACCTATAATTGCATGGTCCTTATAGGAAACTTACTTTTGAGGTCTTTAATCCTCAACATTTTTGTATGCAACAAAAACACTCAACATTTCTATATGCAACAAAAATAGTCAACTCACATATTTATCTTGCAATGTACTAATTAAAAATATTTATATCCATTTCCATCTTTTTATAGATGTTTACAAGACAACTATTCCTTTTATAATCCTTTCTCTTCCATATTGGTAATTTTCTTTCAAAATTTTATTACAACTAAAAAGAGCCATTACTAATATACAATATTGATAAATAAGTTTAATTTGTCATATATTAATACAATAAATAATAACAATAATAATAGTAAGGAATCCTATTGCAAACTTTGATTTTTCTAGGTGTTTCAAAGAATGTTGTCAAGCATAGCATCTATGGAGTGTAGGCGCAGGTGCTTGTTTCTACAATTGCCGTTTGGATATTGTGCAACGATCTTGGCAAGCCCCTTCACTCCATCTCCTATTGAACCTAAGCTTTTGAGAGTTTCTATTCGACATTACAATCAGTTGTTTTGGTGGAAATTTGGGTGGCGGCAAGATGAGAAGTTCAAAATTACAAGCCTTAGCTAATCAGGGCAAGGAAGGGGTGGTTGTCTGCCAAAAATCATTGAAAAAATGAAGAAATGAACCAGAAAACTATGATTTCATGTTGGAGAGGAAGTCGAAGGAGAATAAAACTAGGAACATGGCGGTGATAGGGTTATCGAGGAGAAAAAGAAGAAAATGAAATGGAAGATGCCATGGAAGTTGAAGTGTCTACGAGTAAGAAGAAGAAGAAAAGTGAAAAGAAAAACCTTTATTTGGATGAAAATCCATTGAACGCTGTTCAAAATGATCAAAGCTTCAAGGAAAATGGCTATGCAGACTCTGCTGGAGGACGATTTTATTATAGAAACCCTAATGAATCAGATTCGCACCACACAAACGCTAAAGGATTAGAGATTTGCATTAGAAACTCTAATGAATTAGTTATTTATTTCACAGACCCCACTGAACCGGGGTTTGATCATAGTAACCCTCCATAGGGGAAATACATTGGACCTGTTCAACAAGAGTTACACATTGCTACCCCATCTACATCTATGAAGTATCTTATAGTAGATGCATAAGCTAAGTGGGAACAAGCATGTTTTACAGCTTGCCACATTCTGTTTCAATTGAAGAAACTGAGGATTCTATTCTGTTTATTTCCAGTCCTTCACCAATCCGAGGGAGTAGTTCAAATCACAGTTCACCACTCCAACTTCCCTTGTGAGGAAATTGAGGATACAAAGGATTCCATTGCCCATCAAAATCAAGAAGTACCAGAGTTAATGTGCAGCAGTGGGGTCTGTTAAATATGATGGATCTGGAATCAAGTGAAGAAGGTAAAATAAGCTCAGAGTGAAAATCGGTTGGAGGGACACTTAGTGGGGATACAGAAGCTGCAATTTGTAGGGACACTTTTGAAGGAATGCTAGAGACGTTGTCAAGCATGAAGGAAAGTATTGGCAGAGCATTGGCAGAGCATTGTGTCATGCTATTGGCTATGCAAAATCTAGCCTTGTTGGTGAGGTAAGCTTGATATCTGTTATTTTCCAATAGGGTAAACAAGTAGCTCATTTTATTTTTTCTTACTCTTAGAAAATTAATGATGAAAATTTTCAAGGATTAGAGTGAAGAATGAATATCTTGCATGTGGATCATATCTGCATTCATAGTGACTTATGAGAATCCTATACATTGAGTATTTTTCCCTGCATTAACTTATTTGTCAATGTCTTTTGGTCATTCATTGCATGTTATTTAATTTTATTATCTATCTCCTCATCCTTATATTTTATAATATTGTAATTTCCTTTTTGTACATTATCCTTGTTGCTGTCAACTGTGACAATAGGTTGCAATCTTGTGGCAAAACAGTAGAATGGTTAGTAAAACCACATTCCTTAAAGATAAACATCTAGTAATGAATATTTTGTAGGCCTTATCATCATCGATATAGTCCACAAACCACCTTTTTTAATTCTAGCATCCAATTTCCTCTCGTAATATGAAGGATGTAAGGATATGTTGTGACTCAATGACTTCCAAGTGACCAACTGAAGGCCTTTTTCATGTGAATGCCTTCTCTTTAAAACTTTGCAAGACTTTTCCTATTCAAGTGTAGGCATGTCAAGCTGCTTCAAATACATCTATAGTACTATGGTTATTACTTTTTCAAATGAATTCATAAGGATAAGGCATGCTATACTCCCTCTTAAAATTTGTTTTCTTGCAAAATCCAGGAACTGTCAAGTCTTATACTCCAATGTGTTACCCCCATTTTACATGGTGGGTCACTTGGAGACTTATGGGATAACTTGGGTTGTCTCATAAGGTTTCTAAACATGAAGGAGGACAATTTTTGGCATCCTAAGGACTTTTAGGATAGCTAAACAATGCACAAGCGGATTTGGTATAGTTTTTAAAATTGTTGAAGAAAGGTGGACCCAAACAATTTTTTTGGGTGTTTTAATAAGGATGTTTAAAAAGGGACTTTGTATCCCATGTTGATATGGAAAAATATTGATATTGAACTGTAAACTATGCTTTGAAATATGTCAGCTCCATCATTGCAGCTCAAACAGTAAATGAAGTCTTCAAATATTAAATATTTTGAACCTTGGAGATTTATTAAATGCTATAAAGTAGAACATCAAAGAGTTGAAGAAAATATCAATGTTGGTGAGGAAGACATCAAACATCATAAAATACACCTTGAACATCAGTGAATCACACTAACAACAACCTACACACTGTAGAATCTCACTAAAATACCCTATGCATCACCAAATCTCATAAATGGCACCCTAAACATCGAAGAAAGAGAACCCTGTGTTGTATGCTTCGCATACAATATACATTCCAACTCGAATCCCTTCACTTGATGAGCACCTTAAACTTTTCTCCTTTGTTGGAAAACGCTGCAAAAACTATATCTGGCCAAAACAATGGACACCAAACTTATTGTTTAGGATCAATGTTTTTTTTATGCTGCTGTTGTCCTAGGGTTCAAGTTTCTATGTTAACAAATTTAAAATTTCTTCTTAAATGCTCCCTAGATTTCCTGGTGGAAATGCAAATTTTTTTGAAGTCGTTGCAATTGGCACCAACTATTGTACAACATCTAGTGATTATGGAATTTCTATTTATTTTTTATTTGGTGTATTGTCTGAAATTTTAAGGATTTGGACTATTTTGGCTTACGTTGGGGTCACAAGATGTAAGGTGTATAAGAAAAGGACTAATTTGAAGAGGGCTCAACTATGTTCTGCCGTAAAAGGGAAAAACCTCAATGAAAAGAATACCAAAGAAAACCTCAATGAAAACAATACCACTATTGTTTTTACATAAATTTTAAACTGATATTCAATAATAAAAGTTTATCTTTAAATGGATAGATATGCAGTTGAAGAGGATTAACAATTTTAGCAGTTGACCAAAATTATGTTTCTTAATGCAGCCTGTAATAGAAATCCCCTGGCTGTAGATGGATTTTTGTTTTTAACTTTTTTTTTTCAACCAGCTTTGGAATAGAAGTTTATATATATGTTGAAGTTGAACACATATACACCTGGTTCTTAGTAGATTTCATTTCTGATAGGTAATTGTTAAAATGTATTTCATCTACATTTATTACCTACCGAGTTTGCTTTTTGATAGCAGCTATGGACATACATAAACAAGAACATTTTAGTGGAACATATGATCTAGTTTTTGTGCTGACCCATAAAGGGAAGAGTTTAATTTTCAGGTAATTTTATGTTTTTTACTTAGGCAAATCCAAACCAACATTTTACCCTTGCTTACCCATCTTCTTCTTAGGTCATCGTGAAGCATAATGGCCATGCTTGTTGCAGTTGAAGCTCTTGGTATGGCTCGAATCCTTATTTTTATAGCTAGGGGGCCTTGAATATTCTTTCTTCTTATAACCCTCCTCAGATTCATTCTTTCCTCCCTCCATCACCTTCTCAATGAGGGCTAAGTCTGAAACATCCTCATAACTGATGGAAACTTTTGCAGTCTCATCTCCTCTCCAATAAAAGCATTTGATTACTACTTAAATTCAAGAAAATGTTCACAACATTGATTACTTGGACAAGGTTGTGCTCCAATGGACTAAACCATTCATAGAAACCCAAACTAGCTCATTATCCTCAACTGTGTTTCCAACTGTTTCAATATGGTCTTTCATCTTTGTTTTTTAATGAGATTGCTTGCTAATGTTTTACTTATATGGGAATAGGTGAGCTTGTTCTTCAAGAGCATATTCTTAGATATATTCACACTCTGGAACAATGTTTCCAAGGAATCATACATGTCTTTGGTTGTGTTTTCCCTGACTATACAAGGGATCAAGTGATCCTTCATTGAATCCAACAGGGTTCGCTTTGCGGTTACTATCTTGTTGTGTTTTTATAGATATTTGGGTTTGTAGGTGAAACCATCTTCTCTACAAGGTACCACAAGTCTACTATTTTTGGGAGGTTTTACAATCTCAATTTCCACAACACAAAGTTGAAGTGGCTCCCTCCAACAAGTGGCGTTCACATGCTGGGAATGGCCATTGTTTCCACTACTTTATCGCTGCATCAAAAATAGGATTTCCTACCCCACAAACCTTTTGAGGTCCACGTGCCAATCACTGCACAATTGTGCTTCGATCACTGAAGCTTGGACATACTTCCCACTGCAATTCTATGACACTTATCTTCTCTAGACAGTGTGTTCCTCTCCATATATGGAATCTGGGAAATTTCAGAAACTGTGCTCTAGTACCATGATAAAATTTTTAAACCATGGTCAGTAGACTTTGTACTAAAATAATTCATAAACTACTAGATAGTTGAAACCTTAAATCCAATCAAATCATTTTCTTCTAATAATGATTAAATTTACAAAAACATACTACAAAAAAATTATAACGGAAACTAACAGGTCTGTCATGACTCCTAAATCAAATCATTTTTACTCACTCTTAAAAGACAAAAAAATCTTAGTAGATGGGCTGTCTAAATATTTTACTGCTTTCGTATTGTCTGATCTGAAATCTACTATAGGAAAACCATAGGAAACTAATTCACTAGTTGTTTCTCCAAAATGAATGGATAAACCTATACCCTTGCCTTCTCTTTTATACACTGAGAAGAAAAGTAGGTACATGCATAATAGCACCTCAACTAAAGATGATATGAGGCATTCAAGCATGCACCCTACCTACTAGACTACATGTGCCTAACTGAATCTAGACTTAAGCTATAAATTAGAAAACTGCTTAGTATTCTAACACATGTAATTTCATGTGTCCTCTTTTACTTAACTGAGAAACGACATGCAAGCTATTATGAATAGATTACTAAAGATAGAAGAGAAATCCACTCTTATAACAATGATTACTCCCTCATAATTAATGTGCCCAAGTGCTGAAGAAGAAATGTATTCTCACTGTCCTTTTAAAGTGCCCAGATCTATTCACTAGTGTGTCCCACCGTCCAGTCCTACAGAAGACTATTCGAGGTACAATCTAACACCAAGTCCTCATTCATCCATCAACCAAATTATTGATCCAACAAGCTATTGAGAAGGAGTATCTCATATGTTTGTCTCCTCAAGGTCCTTTCAGCACCAGTACGATATAAAGAAGATCTTTCATTACAATGCTCATATAAGGAATACAATTTTCCCCTTATTTCACAATGCTTATATAAGGGAGCTAACTATTCAGTCTTGACTGTGCCCATCACATGCGGCTGATCATGGTGGTTAACAAAATTTTCCATGGGCCAAACAAATATAAAAATATCATGGCCATTAAGAGTTTGTTTAATTTTCATATAATGTTATTTGTGTACTATATGGTTAATGTTATCTACTATGGATGAAATTTCTAACCTTTCAATAATGTAATATTTATTTACAAGTACCACTCTAATCTATGCTTTTATATTTTATGCTACTATATTGGCATTGGGCATTGGGCGTGCATTATAATAATTATATCATATATTATATATGGAATACCCTTTGGTTTTTTTCGGTAGGTGTGCTCATGGATTTGCAGCTTTCGATCCTTGCTTCACTTTGCTCTCTACAACATTGGTTTGTTGAATACCTTTATGTTTGGTTTAAAACTTATGGTTGATACTTAAAATAAATTTCCATGTACCAACATGCATTGCATGGAATGATATACACAGGGTGTAGTGAAATGTATTTTAACATGCTAGAGTTCCGGTTGCAAATTATATTTTCATTCATTTTGTGTTTATTTTTCTTCACAAGAACAATTAGATTTTGTATTAGAGAAAATTGAAACCCAAGTTGTGTAGTGTTGTAATACAAAAGGAGTAATTGTTGTAGATAAGATCAGATAATTTTATTAATATTCGACAAGTGACCACTAAAGTAGGTCAAATAGACTGTTGGTTACAATGATTTCAATACAAAGTGGGAGCTCTAAAGCATCTCCTATAATAAATAAAATGCAGAAAGAAAAAATGAAAATGAACTAAATCATGCAGAGATAATTGGTAGGCTCCAAGGTGGGAAGCCCCTCGGGGAGAAAGATGAACAATACAAGAAGATCCAAGTTATGTATCTAGAAATGGTATGGAAATTACATGCAACATGTGCATATTGCATTTGTGGAATTAATGTATATTTCATTTCTGCCCTTATAAAAAATAATCTTTGATCCTACTCTTTTTTTTCTTTCTTTCTTTTTTAAATAAACCCACCCCATTGGAAAGGTTCTACAATATATTTTTTTCTTTCCTCTTTTTAATCTCAATCCACCCACTCAACCCACTTTATTGGAAAAGTTTCTTCCACAATCCTCTTTTTTTTTTTAAATTTCTTCCACATTAAATTTCTTCCACAGGAAATAGTTGAATACTGGACGAACACATCTTGGTGTTGAGGTTTGTGAAATCGGTAGGCATTGTTGAAGTTATTTATCCCAAACAAACAGTAAGATGCAATTACACATTATAGGAGGTATGTATAGTGAAAGGATTTCTTTCCTTGCCATACTATAGTTACCAGCCAATCCCAAGTGTTCACTCTTTCACCAACCAATGATTCACTTATTCTTTGTAACTGGTTATCATTTTTGTGAAGATTCCAACTCTGAGATAAATTATATCAGACCTTATTTTTCCAAATATTATTGTGTTGAATGTCTTTTAAATATGCAATACTTTCATTATATATATGGTGGATCTTTCTCTTGAGTTTTGTGAAATTGGTAAACATTGTTGAAGTTCTTTATCCCAGTTCAAAGCAAATACACATTATATGAGGCCTGTATAGTGAATGGGTGTTTTTCCTTGCCATACTATAGTTACCAGCCAATACCCAATGCTCACTCTTTCACCAACCAATGATTCATGTTTTCTCTATAAGTGGTTATCATTTTTGTAAAGATTCTAGCTCTAAAATAAGTTATATCATGCTTTATTTTTCCAAATATTATTGTGGTGAATGTATTTTAAATATTTCAATATATATATGGAGGATATTACTCTTGATAATTGGTAAGAATTGTTTAAGTTCTCTATTTCAGACAAACAGTCTGAAGAAAATACACATTATAGGATGTTTGTACAGTGAAAGGGTGTCTTCCTTCCCATACTATAGTCACCAGCCAATACCAAGTGTTCACTCTTTCACCAACTAGTGATCTACGTATTCTCTGTAAGCAGTTATCATTTTTGTGAAGATTCCAGCTGTGAGATAAACTATATCAGACCTTATTTTGCCAAATATTATTGTGGTGAATGGCTTTTAAATCTGTAGTGCTTTCATTATATATATGATGGATCTTTCTCTTAAGGTTTGTGAAATTGGTAAACATTGTTGAATTCATTTATCCCAGTTTGAAGCAAATACACATTATAGGAGGTCTGTATAGTTTGAAGTGTGTTTTTTGATATATTTTTATCTCATAACTTGGGAACGCTATCCACAATTTCTCGATCAAGGATCTTGTACCTATGTAAGGTCTCCAAATGCTCTGGGTTGCTGGTATATCTGAATTTTTTTGAATCTCCATCCTCAAAACATATTTGGTTTTGATTTTCTTTCTCACCTTAGTAAGAGAATGACATTATTTTCCTACATCCCACTCTAGATAAACTAGACCAAAACCTTTATTTTTTTATTCTGAATCCAAACAAGGATGTAGACAAGCAAGTGTCAATACATGTTGAAGATAGTGCACAGGTACAAGCTCATGGCCACAAGTAATGAGATAGAAATATATTGAAAAACACCCTTTCATTGTATAGACCTCCTATAATGTGTATTTGAGAAGTCACAATACATGTTGTCATGAATTCTCCTTATACAGTGATGATAAAATTGTATGGAACACACATGACAATATACCTTGAGAGAGAAAAGATTAATATCCTTGGTCTTGTCAGTCCTGTGGGTAAAAGGGGTTGTTTCCCCACCTTTATTGTACACCTTGGTCTTATGGGTATGGGGGTTTCCTTACCAACTTGTTTTGACGCTTAGTAGACTTATGGTCCTTTTAGTCCTAGCACCCTTGTTGTATGTGGTACCATGAGAACCTTTGGTATGATGACTTAACCTTATTTTTTTTATTTTAATGACCACTTGACTATTAGTACCCTATCCTAAGTCAACTTAACATTATTTTATGTTATGTTTGGTAACAACCCTAAAAGATAGGGGTTTGTGGATTAACCTTTATAGAAGGCTTGTTAAGATTATAAATTCAAGTCTTCAATTTTATTTTAGAGAGTGCGTTCACAAGAGAAATTTGAAGATATGATATTTCACCTATCTAGGATTTGTTGATGCTAATAGATTGGCCTCTAGGGTTTTGTTTCTATCTCTGAGCTGCCACCACCTCTTCTCTCAGCCTGCTAGTGTTTTCTCCTTCATGTTCAAGTTGTTGCTGTTATGAATAAGTCGTGTCAATCTTCTTAGCTTTTTAAGGGTTTCCTTGACGTGTGTTGATCTTCCTCGAAATGGGCATAATATTTTGTAGGATGCTAATTCTGATAGAAGCCCTTCTTGGGGAGGCCATGACTAATAGACACCTTTCTGTTAAGGGTTGTGATTAATAGAATCTGCTTAGGGTTGGGACATGACTGATCTAAGCCCCTTAGATTTGAACTGTGATTGAGTTGCTAGTTGGGCCATGACTGTTTGGAACCCTTATTGAGTTGGGTCATGACTAGGTAAAACCCTTCTTGGGTAGGCCATGACTGTTTGACCTTATCTTAACTGAACCATAGAATGTTGATGCTTTGTCTAACAGGTCGTGACTATTGATGACTTTTTTGAGCCCTCTTGGACACGTCATGACTTTTTTGTGACTTCTTAGATTGGGTCGTGATCACTGTTTCCTGCCCAGACTTAGGATGTGACCCTTCTGCTGTCTATTAGAGCGGATCATGACCCTTGGGACTTGGGGTTGTTCAGACTTGAGCTATGACTCTTGGATGCCAGCTGTGTTGGGATGTGACCGTTGTGTGTGCTCATTGAACTTGAGTTGTGACCTCTATGAGGTGTTTGTATAGAGATATGATTCTTGTGGGTTCAAGGACTCTGACTTGACCTTGCTGGGTTGCTAAGATATCAGCTATGACTTTTGTTAATCTTCTTGAACTGGTTGTGATCTTGCTGGTGCCTAACTGTGGTTGGGGTTAGGGATCATTGTTGGGGTTTTCACACTTGGTGACTGAGTCATATTGACTACTACTATATGTGCCTAACCTTATTCCTAACCTTTTCTCTCTCAATGTATGTCAACTGTTTCATTGTTGATCTTGTCCTTTTAGTGACAATATTTGATCATAAAAGTATCTGAGTATAAGGCTGATTCAAACTAGATATGTACCGACATTGTTATTTATTATTTGCTGGTCATTAGTTTGTTTTTTGTACTATATTATTGTTTATGTTATGTACATTGCATTTGATGAAGTGTATCTCAAGGACCAACTTTAACACAGTGACCATCATAGTGTTAAAGTTAAAAGGGATGAAAGTTATGCTTTCTAAATTTATCTTTCCTTGCTATAGTTGTACCAATTTTGGGGCTGAGTATCACTGCTGGGGTTTTCACACTTGGTGACTGATTCATATTGGCTGCTATTGTATGTGGGGATGAGTATCACTATTGTGGTTTTCACACTTAGTAATTGAACCATATTGAATACTACCCCATATTGATCTACCCCATTTAGATCAGTTTTTCGTTGAGCAATATGTAATTTTTAAAATTTCTGGTTGTTGAATATCTGCTAGATTATAAATTGTTTTTCTTGGATTCAAACTTTAGAATTCATAGTTTAAGGACATATATAATGTAATGTGTTTATGATTGCAGAGAATGATAGGGTTGTAGAATAGAGTAATATTTAAAGTACTTCAGATCCATCCCATTTGGATTATATTTACTGAACACTTTGATGTGGGCAACCAATAAATCATTTAAGTAGCTGGGTTGATGATAGTTAGAAAATTAGAGGAATGAGTGGCACTATGATAGAATTAGGAATTGAGGATAATTTTGCCTCTCAGTTATATATGGCTCAACTAGTTGATGACAACAAATCAGGTTAGGCCCATGATACCACCAGATCACAGGAAAAAGGCGATGCTACTGCCTCACAAGATGCAGATGTTGGTACTGTAATGATAGAAACTTTACAATCATAGCATAATGATATATAGAGAACCAAGGAATGTAATCAATCCCATGTTGAAGATAATACAATCTATCACCCTTNAAAGTTGTGTATTAATATTTTTTACCATTATAGAGGACTCTGTAAGTTAGGTTCCCAAATTCTTAAAGGGTTCTAGCTCAATGGAAGAGCGCCTACCTTACAAGTAGGATGTTGGTGGTTTGATTACTCCATGCCCTAATGATACTATAATATCGGTTAAAAACAACTAAATTAGTAAGAAAAAAATAACAGATATTTGACCAAACAAAATGACCAAAAATTGTATATAAAATTTACTAAAAACGACTAAATTAGTGACCAAAACATGAGAGATGCGAAACTAGGCATTAAAAAGGATGCAACACGTGGCGCTAATGATGAAGCCAAATATGGAGTTGATAGGGTAGAAAAATAAGACGTTACTTTGGATGCAAAAGATGGAGCTACATAGGAAGAAAAATATGGTGCAACAATAGAAGAAATATTTGGCGTCATTTTGGTAGCAAAACACGATGCAAAAATTGATGCAAATTTGGAAGCGAAAATTGGCACATATTTGGAAGTAAAACATGGTGAAAAATGGGATACTAAAGTGGTAGCAAAAATGTATGCAACATTGGATGCTAACATGGTGCTATTAAGGATGCAAATATGGTGCTAACGAGGGTGTCATTTAATAAGAAAAATCAGACACTCGCTAGGAAGCAAAATATGATGTTATTTAGGAAGCAAACATCAACATTGTTTAGGAAGTAAAGTTGGACGCTATTCTAGAAGCAAACCTCGGCATTGTTTAGGAAGAAAATTTGGACTCTATTCTGGAAGTAAACCTCGACATTGTTTAGGAAGCAAAGTTGGACACTATTCTAGAAGTGAAAAAAAGAGACTATTTTGGATGCCATAAAGGATGCTATTTAGGAAGCAAAAAAAGGCTGTTTTTGAGACACTTTAATTTTTGTCCATGACGCGTCCCATTTAGTGTCTAGTTTTACCACTAAATGTAAAAAAAATTAGACTAAAAAGGGACGCTAAATGGGACACTAATTCCCGGATTTGTTGTAGTGACATAAGAAATATAAGTGAATACATTCCAAAGTTACAATTACATCAACAATGAGCCTCGACTCAATACCAGTCCATAAGGATCTAGTATGTCAGCTACTACAATGTCGACGTACTGACATGCCCTCTCATCTATGGATAAGCGAATCAGAACATCCTCCATTTCTCCTATTACTTTTATAGTTGTCATGTATAATTGAAGAACTTGCGAAGTAGATGGTTTAGGTTGACCATTTATTTTCCTGTAGACTGAAAGTGGCATAACATTGACTGATGCTCTTGATTCCACTAAACAGTTGTGCACATTATAGTTGAAAATTTCAAAATTGAAGAGAAATGTTGGAGTTTTATTCTTATAATTCCCTCCTAAACTTGCCTCACCAATTTATTCCTCAGGTTAGTTGTCACTGGGAGGCTACTCTTCTAGTATCTCCAGTTCTTTTAAAAGCTTCTCTTTTTTCCAAGGTAAATTACACATTTCAAACAATGAGATATTCGCTTTATATTTTTTAATGTCTTCCACAACATCATATCCCATCTTAGGTTCTTTGATATTCTTCTTAACTTCAACAGGCTTAAGAGGTGTGTTGATTTTCTTCGGGTCTTGATTTGAAATGGAAAATTCAGGTATTTTAACAGTTGTAGTGTTTTTATGTATCTTCTTCATGTTTTATTGAAGTTTCTTAATCTTAGGAAGTATTGACTTATCTTCTTTTAACAGATTCTGACTTCTTGTTGTTACATTGGTTTCTGGTGTTTCCCCTTGGATCATAAAATCTTCTTCTTCTGTATCAAACATAAAGACACAGTCCCATAAAACTAAAGTATCTTCCTCTTGTTTTTCCATAGGTTCATTATCCTTTTCTTCTGCCTTACTAGTTTTTGTCAGCTTGGAGTCCAATAATTGATTCATTACTAATGTCATAGAATTAATCCATTGTGGGGAATTCTTCTCAGAATGAGGCTGTTGATGAAAGGTACAAAAATTATTCATGCCTACATCGATTAAATTCATCGCTGCAGGACTGTGTAGAGGAGGTTTAGGTTGAATGTTGTCTTCCCTTTTTTTATAATAAGGCTTATATGATTTGTGAGCCTCCTTTTCCTTTTCTAAATCTATCACTCTGTTGGATAACTTCTGCATCATCTTAACCATCCCTTTGAAATCTTGTGCTCACTCATCCTTAGGTGTAGTCAGTAATAAAGGTTTCTTGTTTCCAAAAGTCTTTTCTTTTGACTGCACAGGTAAATTTTCTATATTCTCCATCTTAGCCTCTACCTTCTCAGCTTCTTCATAGGTTTCTACTAATGTAGGTCTCACTGATCTCTTGGAAAACATGGCTATATCAGGCCCAAGAGCTGAGATATAGTATTCAATTAGAGCATTTTCAGATGGCTTATCAGCTACAGTAAAATTGTTTAGGTAAGCAGCAAATCTTTGAGTGAAATTATGCACTCTTTCTTTCCTTTCTTTCTTTAGAGCACATAACCCTTTCATTAAATATGCATGAGTTTTCTAGATTGCATATTTGCTTCTAAAAATTATCCCAAAGGTGTTCCAATCTGTGATTGAATTTACAAGAAGAGAGAAATACCATGAGGATGCTTTTCCTTTCAAGGTGTGGGGAAACAGTCTACAAACCTCATCTTCATGCTCTCTGGCTTGTAGTCCTTCTAAAGCCAACTAAAAAATATGCAAATGATCATCTACCAAAATTCCTTCACTTGGTTCAAACTTAGGAAACATCTTGTCGAAAGCCTGCGGCAAATCATGGAAGGGAGGTGTCAAATTTAAAGGCGACCTAGCCCTCCAAGCAGGTTGTGGAGGTGGTTGATTTGCATTTACATTAGCCATGATTCTGAGTGGAGTATGAGGTTGTGACTGAATAGGGGTATGGAAATGTGAACAATAAGGTGAATCTAGATCCAATTGATTTAACGGTTGGTCAAATTCATGTAAGGATGCTTCTACTAGTTCTTCGAGATCTGCTACCAGTACTGAGTCTTCTAATTGGGGGCGATCTTTCTTCTGGTATTCTCTTCTAGGTAGGACATATATAATAGGTAATACTCTAATATTTTTAGCATATGACCTGGTAATTCTTCTTAAATCATCAACCACTTCGTTATCAACAGGATACATATACCCTTTCTCTTTATCTTTGGGAGTGGGTTTGTGAAGAAAACTATTTTTAAAACTGTCACTGGTGGAGTGATTTCGAGGAAGCGAGATTCCTCATCTAGCCATGCACTGGTGGCCCTCCTTATAGCACCAAGAAATGTTGAGGCTTGGATAATCGTAGGTAACAACAATTAGGGATTCTCCCCAATAAACGTTCTTAATTAGCTCGTTATTGTTTGGTATGGGGAATCCGTCCGGTTTACGGTCCGAGTACCGTAGGTCAAGTAACAATTAAATTGTTTTACCGGTTATGGACCAGTACACCGTGTATATTTTTAGTTTTTCTATGTTTAAGGTATGATGTGCAAGTGCCTAACTAAAATGCAGACGATAGAGATAACGAGGAGGGTCACAATGTGATGCGTAGGTTCTTACCTCTCATCTTACCTCTCTCACATCTAAATCACAAACAACAAGAAACTAACTAAGACTTACTAACCTATCCCTACGGAGAAAAAATATCATTAATGGTGAGCAATGTACTATAGTGCATGCGTAAAGAAAAATCACAGATAGTTATTAATGTTTTCAGAACACATGAACATTAATAAAAATATAAACAACAAGATAGCTTATTGTTAATTAAAACCTTCATTACTCAATGTAGAAATTTCACAGAATAAACAGAGTACATTCATAACATGAAAATAAATTCAATGAGTTAGAATGATCTCACAGTTAATGGAAACAAGCTGAAAAATAAATAGTTCATATCCAACTAGCCCATAGCAAACATTTGGAAAAATCCACAGAACTTTCTCCAGCAGAAACATATGACTCTTTATTGTAAAATGAAATAGTTCTTCTTACAATACTCTCTCAAGATATTCTGGAAAAAAAGTCCCCTCTGCATCTAAAACTCTCCTATATTTATACAAAAAACAAAACTCTTGGGATACCCCTCATTGTCTTTTGAGCTTCCCCAACCTTTCATTTTCCAAAATTTTGTCTCATAGCTTGTGCACATAATTAATACAATATATTACATTTCAAATCAAAATTTCCAAAACACTTTATGAGGAAGGGCCATATTGCGCGCTCATGTACTTATTCCATGCATGAGCATCTACTGTTATGCCTTCAAACCCGGAAGGCTCCAGAAATCAAATATCAATTTCATATTTAGCAGCTTGGGTTTTTTCCCCCTCTATCCTGGCAGGGCTTAAGCACAACTAGTTTTCTAATAGATGTATGCTCACTGCTGCATGTTCCAATGCATTCTTTAAGATCCATTCATCTAGGTCCTTGACCTGATAGATATATTGCTCATCTTCTTAATACTTGTCCTGTAGATGTTTTAGAAACAATTCATGCTCTGGTATCACATCCAATCTCTTTTCTGCAGAATTCTAACATTGATTGTATGTGGCAAGCACTCTCCTGCAATATTTAGCACATGCTCCTTTTGTCTTTTTCATGGTTTTCTTGAACTTTTCTGCTACATTAATCACAAATTCCAGTAACTCATACTCCTGCTTTAAACATGGCTGATCCTTTACTGCTAGCTCCATGAAAGATTCCTTATTTGTTTCTTCCCAAACCCTTCTTCCTTTTAGGATCTCCAAAATATCTTGAGACCTATCGAAAAAGTATGAAGTGGTGTCTATAATTTCCTCTAGTATGGCGTCTATATGTATAATTTTACACCTTTCATATTCTATGTGTATCTATATTTGGTGGATCCCTTTTCTTTGAATCAGAGCGTGCTCGTTCAAAGGATGAATGTTGATTTTATGCTCTATGGCATCCTTAAGTGATGCAGTCATTGAATCGTTTTACTCTTCTAAGGATGCAACCTGCATCTGATACTTCTTTTCCTTTTCCTTTTTTGTAGCCTTCTCCATTTCTAACTCAGAAATCATGCTCTCCAACCTATTCTTCTCTGCACTTAAATTCCCATATGATAATTGAAGATCATCCCTTTCAGTTTTTAACATCTGATGCTCTAGCTGCAACTTTTGTAGTTCAACTAAGCTAACCTGATCATTCTTTTCTATGTTCTCTACAGATATTTCTAAAGCATTCTTATCTGCTTGCAGAGTCTGGCATTCTTCTCTTGAAGTCTCGACTTCACTCATCATATCTTCATACATCTTTTTCAGCTTTTGACTTTCATCTCTTTCCTTATTTAAAGTTTCTTTCAATTGGGCCGCATTCTTTTGTGATTTCTCTAGATCATTCATGAGCCTATCCACATTGTCCTCAATTGCTAAGGTTAATGCTACCCCAACTCTTGCTATCAACCACAGATCATTATGGGTACCATGTATCAATGTTTTATTTGTTACCATTTTTCCTAACTGTCCTCCAGTCTCGACCTTCTTCTCAGTTCTTTTAACAATTCTTTTCTTTTCTTTATCATAAAAAATGGTACTGAATCAGGAACCTCCTCCCCTTTGGTGGGCATGAAAGGGATCAAATTTATCTCAGAAAATGAAGCTTTCCCTAATATGCTGCCAGAAGATGCAACATGTTTTGAGGGATCAGGGTTAGATTGTCCTTGCTCCTAATCTATTTGATCCTGCACTCCTTGTGTATCAAGTTGCTCTATAGTCTCCTAATCCTTTTGGGATCCTATTAGTCTCAGACCTTCACTTTCTTCTTGTTTTTTCTTGATTTCAGCTTCTTCTTTTCTCTTTCTTTCTTCCTCTTCCTTCCTAACTACTTCCTCTATAGCTCGCTTCTTTTCTTCCTCTTCATTTTTCAACCAACTTTATGCTTCCTATGCTAGTCTTCTAGCATCTTCTTCTCTCTTCTTTGCATCTTCCTCATCCAATTTCTTAGCCTTTTCTGAAGTTTTCCCTTTTCCACCCATAGTAGTTATTTTTTGTTTGACCCTCTTATTAAGGGCAGTCATGTTCTTTGTATTTCGGAATGTCTCCTCATCCGTGTCCAAAAAATCGGTATATTCAAAATGAATTCCTGCTTCCTTGCAATAGTATACTACTTTATTGTGGGAGTCATTCCGGTGAAAATTCATCTTTCCAAAACGGAAATATTCAAGCTCCTTAACAAATTCTACTGCCTTCTTTACTCTTGAAAACTTGTAGCTTCCAAGCAGGAAAGGTATTGCAGGATATGTTGCCTTTTTATGCTCAAACATAAAATTTCCTACACCATCAATATATAGCTATCTAACCGACTCCTTGTGGATTACATAATCTATGGAATAATTTCAGAGTAGAGAAGGAGCTCTGGAACCACCGTACATCCTTATATATAACTCATCCTCCGTGAAATAGTAATCTCCAAATTCCTGTATGACTTTGAATGCCTCTTCAGACATGGAATTACATTCAGTCAATAAAATGAGGGTATATAAGGGCATAATGAAATGCTTGCGGATTTCCCTATAATAACTATGGTACTTATGTGCCCATAACAATTTATAGACTGCATACACTAGGGTTATGTCCTTCTCCCAGTTACATCTCAAAGCAAGAAACGACTGAGTGCACAATATGAAGTCAATTAGGATAGAGCTCATATAAAAATATGATCTCTTTTGAGATACCCCTCCTAAGGATGTTGATATACATGCAGAGAGGCTATTTGACACAATATTTTCCCAGGTAAAGATGGTTCCTTGGGTAGCTACAAAGAAAATAACTGGTATCCACCCTATCTTGAATCTCTTCCCATGTGCTCTGCCAAAAATCCTATTTAACATCAATGCAATGAACCTATAGGGAGCACGGAGAGTAGAGGTGTCATACTCTCTGGAAGGTCTAGTTCAAAAATTCTTTCCATGTATCATCATTCTTTTTACTGTCTCCACCATATCCATATATTTCTTTGTTAACCATCTTTCTATCAAATAAACCTGGGGTGAGGGTAGATGATAAGCCATAGAGACATATGAAGGGCTATATGCAGCATAGCCTTGAGTAGCAGTGTTCTCTAGAATCATTGTGGTTACATCTACCCTAGGAAAAACCCATCCTATTACTTCCAAACAAGGAAATAACTCAGGCCTCGTAGCTACTTTCATTAGAGATGATTTCTCAATGTTGGCATAGATTGTCAGCTCCTCAAAAATAACATCAGGTACATTCTGGTTGGCAATCATTTTATTGATTTCTCCCGACTTGTAGTCTGGTTCGACCCTAGTAGATGCTTTAGTATCTCAATATATAAACTCTACTTCAGTGATGATCTCTACTTTAGGCTCTCCTTCAACCATTGGAGCTTTCTTCTTTTGTCTCTTTGACATGTTTTCTTTATAAAAATCAACCTATCACATTCAAGCATGTTCATAGACCAAATAATCTATTAGCAAATGTTTAAACAATAAATAGGAAAATATATCAATTTACCTCCTCAACATGCATACTGAAAAATAAGTTAAACACAGTATTCTACAAATGAAAGAATTAACAAGGAGAAAAATATCATGCAGGATGCTTCCTAAACTGCCTAAGCCCCACTGTCTGAAAACTTTACTTCATAAAAAAATCCTCCATCTCAACTCGAGTCATATCAAAAAAATCCTTAGTCAAATATAGGGATGTATCAGACTAATCCTACCACTTGTCCACAAAACCAAACTAAAAAATACTAAACCCTATGCAGCACTCGTCTTCAAGAAAAATCCTAAGCTGACCATCGAAAAATCCTCCACAGTCCCATGGGACAAGGTAAACGCAAGAAAAATGGCTTAATACCCCTGGCCGACCGTGGAAAAACCAAGAAACAGGTGTTGGAAATCGAAGACCCTAAGATCTAGAGAGTCAGAGAGGAAAAACACTATTTTTGGAATGTCTTAGCATTAGTTTCCCGCAACGTCGACAACGACAAACACTAGGAATCTAGCTTACTATTTCCAAACATCCCTACAGTAATAAAAGACTTAATCGGACACCAAAACCACTAAGTATTATGCTCGAAAAGACAAAAACGAGGAGAAAAGAAAACAAGGTTCGACATATCGAGGAAGGAGTCTGAATTTCTATTGGTGGGATTGATAGTTTGGCTTCCGCAACGTCAGAAAGATAGTCTACTATGCTTCCAATATCAGAAGGATAGTCGATTAGTCTTCCGATACAGGAAATGAAACAGACCAAGTTTTTTGAAGGAAAAACTGAACTTCATGGCAACTTTAGTGAAAACAAAATACTCCTAGGCCAGATCTAATAAAATCAAATAAAAACAAAGGTCCCAAAATTGAAAATTTTGGGGAAAATCTTGCAGCTGCAACAATACCACTCACATGAAGACAAGTTTTCAGCCACTTGTTGAATGCCATTCTGATCCTAAACTATTTCTGCTACTACTACAGTTTGCAATTTTGCTGAATTGACAGAAGTGAAGTTTATCCCTATTAGTTCACAGTTTTCTTTAGCCATGATTTTAGCCAGAACTTGGCCTCTTTCTAGCTTCGTGGGATTTATCTCTCTATCAAAATCAATTAGCTTGGCAATCCATTTATCTCTCTTTCCATCAATGTCAGGCTGAGTCAAAACATCCTTCACAGCAGCTGAAGGAACATAGACAAGGACTTTTGCATGCAGAATATAAATCTTGAAGGTTTTCAATGACTTGATGAGAGCATAAGCTTGTTTCTCAATGGGATCATACTTCAGCTCAGGATCCCTCAATGTCTTGCTGAAGAATGCAATTGGATGATCGAGGCCTTCATAATGTTTTTGTAATAGCACAGTTGCCACTGTATCATAGGATGCAGAGGAGAAGATGTAAAAACTCTTGGTATAGTCTAGACTAATGAGGGTTGGGGATTCCATGATAGCCTTCTTGATGTCTTCGAAATAACTTCTTTCCTGTTCAGTCTATTTTATTTCTGCATCCTTTTTCAACATAGTTGTTATGTGCTTTACCAGCTCAGAAAAGTTAGGGATGAAACTCCTAACAAAATTTATCTTACCCAAAAAGGACTAAATATGTCTTTTTGACTTAGGTATGGACAGCTTCTGGATTTATTCAACCCTATCCGGATAAATCTCCACACCTTACCTAAGACTATGTGACCTAGGAGTTTCCCCTCACTGAGTGCAAATTGGGACTTCTTAGGGTTGAGTGATATCCCAAACCTCCTACATTTCAGAAATACCCTCCCCAAATGCTGCAAGTGTTCATGGTGGCTGTGAGAGTAAATAGCTAGGTCATCTAGGTATATAAGAACAAATTATCTTTCAATCCTACAAAAGCTAAGTCCATGGCTCTATGAAAATTGGCCCCACCATTGATCAGCCCAAATGGCATTTTGGCATACATGAAAGTTCCCCAGGGGGTGGTAAAAGAAGTCTTCTCTTGGTCATCAGGGTGCACATCAACTTGGTTGTATCCAGAGAAGCCATCCAGAAATGACATGACACTAGCCCCTCAGATTCTTTGCAATAGGTGTTCCATACTGGGTAGTGGATAGTTGTCTTTTTTGGAGCATTTTTTCAGGTTTCTAAAATCCACACACAACCTAATCTCCCCATTCTTCTTCTTTGCCACCACTAAGTTTGCAATCCACTTGGAATACTTGAGGGGAATTATTATTTTGGCTTTGAGGAGCTTATGGATTTCTTTTTCAATTACAGGTAGTAGGAGAGGACTGATGGATCTCAGCTTCTGTTTGAAAGGGATGGTATCCTTCTCCAAAGGAATCTTGTGTTGGATAATATTGGTGTCATAGGTTTTTAGGTCATTGTACTCCCAGGAAAAGATGTCAGAAAATTATTTTATAAGGCTACAAAATTTGGACCTCTAATCAGCAGTCAACTCAGTGGATAGAAATATAAGTTTTGGATGGCTTTGACTACCTATGTTTTTCTCTAAGACAGTAGGATCCTGCTCCTTTTTGGCAGGCTTGAAAGGGATGTCATTATGATAAAAAATCTCTTCCAGGGGTACCATACCCCTAGGTATATAATTGCTGGGTAATTGGACAATATTCTGATAAGCTACTTTATGTTTCAACTTGAGCTGTTTGGATTCTTCCATGTTTAGGTTTTCCTGGTCTATATGCATATCAGAGAATTCATCTACTAGCTAAAGGAATTTACTAAGCTCATCATTATTCTCAAACACCTTCCAAAACTCTACATTATCTGGAAGGGAAGGTCTGTACTTGACATGAATATCATAGCTGAGTTTAGGAGGTAAAGGAGGAACAAACAGACTTGCAGAGACATCCAGGGAATCAACCAGGTGATTCAAAGCCCTAGGTATATATGACAGTTCAAAAAACATAAAGGAGTCTCTGAGTTTCCATACCTCGTCCCTCTAGGCCTTTAGTCTGAAATTTTTTGCTTGAAAAGTGTTGTTGACCTGCTATATAATACGGTCTTCATCTCCAAAGATTATCATGCACATGATCCCTATTTCCTTGGCAGCTTTAACTCCTAGCAACAAGTATTCCTATTTTGCTATATTTTTAGTGGTTTTAAAGTCAAGCTTATAAGATAGATGAATATTCTCTTTGGATCGAGAGATCAATACTACACCAGCACCTACTGAGTTTTGAGTGCTAGCCCCATCAAAATACATGTTCTATACTATTGTGGTCACTTCTTCGAGCTGCTGACAGGTGGGCTTGGTAAGTTGGACTGGTGTTTGCTGAGAATCATCTATTTGCAAAATGTACGACCCAAAGTCAGTGTCTACTGCACAGATGGGCTGATTCATTGAATTCCTTTCATTGCTTATGATATAGGCAAGTTGATTCTCTCTGTAAAGCCTCTTGGTCTCCCCTCCAAACATTCAGATTGTATCATATGTAAGGTCCATTTGAAGGGTGTCACCTATCCTTTTACTCCATGATCGAGACAAGAAGAGACTAAATTTAGGAGGGATATCATCCACTACACTGACCATCATAATGCTTTTTGAAGGTAGTTGAGATAGGTTCACAACAAGGTCTTTGATGAGGCCCAAGCACTTGAACTTTATGGAATCAAAGGAGAACAAATCATGGTAAGGTTTTGTAATGCTGAGACCAAGCTCATCCATCACATATTTTGGTATTAGGTTATGGGAAGCTCCCGAGTCTAGCAGACAGTTATGAAGGACTTTGTCATGGATATTCAAGGATATGTAGAAAGGTGGGCATGAATCCTTTAGGTCTTCGATCATAGGGAATAGGGTTATAATAGGTTTATCATCTTGAAGATTGACAAAGTCAGTATCAATATGTATCTTTGGCTGAAGAGAATTTAGTATGGAAGATTTGAATGCATCATTTTTCATTAACTTGATTAAAGGGAAAGGGATCTTCAATTTCTGAATCTCTGACTCAAGGTTGAAAGAATAATACAGTCTATCAAGAAACCTTACCTCATGTGCTGGAGCTTTGATTTGGACCTATTCAGGTCTTGATGAAGGTGTTGGTTTTTGCAATGGTTTGGGAATGACAACCATTTTCTTTGGTAAAATAGTAGCCTTTTTAGTTGGTGCAGCAGGCTGCTTTACAGGAACAACATTCTTCTTAGGGGAAGCAACTATCCTGGACCTCATATTATACCCTCCTTGACCATCTTCCTGATATACTGCTTCTTGACTGATCTACTCATCAATTAGGGCTTCCTCATATTCTACCTGTGTCAGAAAAGAATAGTCAACTTCATCTTCCATGCAGTGGATGTTGTCTTCATCCTCTCCTTCTTCCTGAATGAACTCTGGTTCTTCTTCTAGTACAACATTCCTAAATGGAGCTCTGATTTTCTAATCTTCCCCTTGATTCCTTTCCCTTCTAAGGATTTGAACTGGGGGGTTGCCTCTTCTGTAAGGGACAAAATTAGGGTTTAGGGGAACAAAATCACTTGGCCCTTTACCCCTCACAGGTATCTATCCTCGGTCCTTTAGTTTAGAAATTTAAGCAGTCAACTTATCTAACAGTTTGTTCATTTTGTCAATCTTGTTCTCAGATGAAGAAGCCCCAAGAGGGCCTGCTGGCTGTTTCTTCCTATCTATATTTCCTTTGACCTTGTGAGATGCCACAATGTTAGATTCTACCTCTAGGGTAGCATCCTGCATGAGCGATAAGGAGGGAGACCTCCTCTCTCTGAGAAGCAGGAAAAAATTAGAGTCAAAGGGATTTTCATAAGTTATTATGGCCAAGGTATCGGTGGGATTGATCTCAGTGGGGATCTTGCTATACATATTGTTGAACCTCTTGCTGAAGTTGGAGACAAACTCCCCATTCTCTCTTTTCAAGTTGATAAACTCAGTGATATAATAGAGGTGGTCTCTCCTCTCTCCCCAATGCTTTAGAAAGATGTCATCTAGGGCTTCAATGCCTTCTATTGATCCACCAGGGAGCTCTTTGAACCATTTCCTATCCTGATCATCTAGGATTTGCACAAAAACCCTAGTCCGCACATCTTCTTGTTCTATATTGATGTTCTCAGCATAACTGTAGAATGCCTCTATATGTTCTTCAGCTGTGAAATCTCTCTCTCCTGTTAATTTAGGCATGTGCATGAGATACTCTCCAGTGGGCATGGTCGAGAGGGGGTGAGGCAAGTTCAGAGGGGCATACCTAGCTACCAGGATCCTTTCCGTTTGGGTCAGAGGGGCAGCCATCTTGGAAATGGGTATGGAAAGGGTGGAAGAACATACTACTGTTGTAGGTAGTAACTGAAAAGGTGATGGTGGTAAACTTATCCCAGTGGATTCACCAGGGATTGGATCTTCACAAGCAGCAATGCTTGAAGATGCCCAAACCCTAAAATTTTTTGATGTATTTATAAATTCCTAATAATTAAGTGTTTCAGCAGAAGAAATAATAGCAGAAATATTTCTTGAAATACATGATGTATCTTCCTTTACAGCACTGCTAGTCTGCCTTAATGAAGCCCTAGCTCTTCTCAGAATATCTTCTAGATCTTAAACAGGTGTTGCTGGTGGCCCTTGAGGGTTTTCTATGGTACTTGGTCTTCTTGAAGCCACCTTATTTAAATGGAGACACCACATAGATGATTACAAACAGAATAGTGTCCAGAATTTGTCTATCATCAAAGCAGGACCTATGTCGTCTCCTAGGGAAGCTGAGATTCAGTCTCCTCTCTCCAGAAATGGCACCAATTTGTTATCACTCCAGGAAACTCCTCTAGGTTGCATCTCGAGGATGCCTGGTAACTTAAATGTTTTTAGGGTTTTTGAAATGGATCAAGTCAGGTAACCCATAGAACCTCACACTTTCAAGACATGCATGAAACTCAATCAGGGATAAGGCTTCTAACTACCACTGTTCAGAGGTTTGATAATATGGCGCAGAGATGGAGAACTTATCACGCTAGCAGATTCATACATAAAATAGATATATATAAATGGCTAATCCTAAAAAGGAATGTACTTCTAATTCAAATCATCAATATGCCAATAGGATGACAGCTATAAAACCTAAATAAACCCGAATAAACCTGAATAACACATTCAAGCATAAGCACAAAATAGACAGAAAATGGGAGCTAAACATATGATAGCAAAAGAGCTTAAATTAGGTCATGAGCAATATGAGAAGCTTGACAATAGTAATGGTCTACAAGTCCCTGAAGTCAAACACTTTCAATAAAATAAGTCTTAGGCTTTATAGCATTTACAAAAATATTTAGATCCTGAAAAATTGGATTTGGTTTACTAAAAAGAGACAAAATAATTGTTTTTGCATAATTAGGTCAAAAAACCCTAATTTGACTACCATTCTAACTAAATGTAGAGCTCGCTCATTGTTTGAAGCTTCTAATAACTAAAGTAAGTATTGGAAATCACTGCCACTGGTCCTCTGCTGGATAAGTCACTGTTTTACTTAGACAATTAAGTGTTGGTGACCTTTTCTTCCTTTATGTCACTACAAAAATTGAAGCATAACTTCCTTGATGTTTTCTTCAGCTTCCTTCATCTTCATACTTCATCCTTGAGCTATTCATGTTTTCCCAAAACTAGTCCTTAATGCCAAAATTCGATCCTATGCCTCCTTCTTCTTTCGGTGGTTAAGAGGCCAAAATATCGGAATTGTTAGCTGCCAAAAGCGGTTCTTTCGGTGGCTAATGAACTACCTCAGTGTCTTCCTAAGACACTAAAATCCCTTTTCGTCAAAAATTCTTAAGCCACCCCCAAAATTGTTCTTTCAAGTTTTTCTGCTTATCTTTCTTATTCAGCAAGCTCTATGTTAGGAAGGTTAACAACAACCTGGCTTGATTGTAGAGATTGAAGGCTTATTGCAGCTTCATCTAGGGTTTCCAATGTGAGGTGAGTGCTAGGGTTTTTCTTGGCCTCCTTCATATATAGTCTATGAAGCCCAATAATTCTATATATCCTTGTGCTGTATTTTAGGTATCTTTTGTTTAGTCCTTTTAGGAAAACATACCTTTCTCTCATCTCTAGGTAAGAGTTGTGCAACAACTTGTTCCTCCTGGTCAATGTAGCATTGTTTTTATTTATCTCTCTTTCTAAAATTTCCATCTCATACACTTGCCTAAGCAACTGATTTATCCTTAGTGTCTTGGGCTTGCTAGAGGAAGCCTTCTCTCCTGGTTCATCTTGCTCTTTTGGTGTAGGTGATGGGACTCCTTCAATCTCTGCTACAACTTGTAATGCTAGGTCAGAACCTTCTTCTTTTTCCTCTTCTAATTCTGAATAGGGCAGGTTCAAAATGTTCCCACTATGTGATGTAACTTCCTAGCCCTTTTCACTGAAATCCAAGTTCCTTTTGACCTTTTAGGCTTTAGAAGAGGAAGGAGGCTATTCTAGTGTTGTTGGGTATATATCCCTTCTCTTCCTTTTCCCACTCGTTGGTGTGCTAGACTTTTTAGAAGGAGACTTCCCCTTTTCTTCTGGATGTAGGCCTATTTCAAAGCCATTCCAAAATAAGAAATAAACCCATGACATATTTCTCCTCTTTAGCAATTCTTGGATCAGGAGTTGGATAAGACCATGATGAGACAGTCTGCTAGTAATATTGGTTGGCTAGTCATTCACCTAGTGTGCCATTTTTTCCAAGCTCCTATGTAAGTAGAAAGGTAAATTTAGTGGTATTTTTCCTGTGAAGTGGTTCAACAATTTAAAATGGTAAATCATGTCCCTATTTTATCTCCCTTCACAAGTTATGTAGACCACAATGGCATTCAACAATGGCTGCCACCTCTCTTCTATCCAGGACGATGGTACACTTTTCTTCCACACCATTCCTCTATGTTCAAGCTTTAGATAACATCTAAACTCTACATCATTTGGAATGGTGGTTTTAAGCCACTTCTCTATTGTACAAGGGAGTTTAGTCACTTCAGTAATTAGGGTTTCATCTATAAAAAAATATTATTTACCTATGACTACCTTGGAGCCATCGAAGGAGAGAGAAAATGCCTCAGCCACCTACTGGTGTGAACCTTGAATATTCTCACAAAACTTATAGCATCTTGCTTCAACAACTGACAAAATTCTGGATGTTCCTTCAAGTAGCTGACGTCTCCCAACTCTTTCTTGAGAGCAGGCCCTCCCTTCTTCATTTGCTGAATGTCACTCTTGGGTACCTGCAACAATTAATTCAAGTTCTGTGGAATAGTGTTTTTAGCAGGATGCTTCTCAAAGACAGTTTTATGGTGGTGAGAATTCCTAAATTCAAAGGTGGAGTGTACTGAAGAATGGGCACTAATTATGAGGGCTTTCAATTGAATGAGTGATTCTTAGGTCAGAGGGTGATGGATTTAGTTGATTTTTTCGAGACCCCATTCCCAGCAATCATGTTAAAGTCAACCTGGATACCCAGTGGGGATTGTCTGTAGCTCTTTGGATAGATGGAGGGAAAAGGAGGGTTTCAAATCACATCAGTCCTTATCAGCTTAATAATGACCTCCTCACTCATTTCTTTACGCCTTGATGCATCCTCCTATCTTTTCAGTGGTTTATCATGCCCTTTGATGATCGTTGTTTTGATGACTGGCCTTGATTTGATAGGTTTCTAATTGTTTCTTCTTTTTACCTTTTCGATGGTTCAGGTCCCTCGGGAATTTATCTGCTAGTTGTCAAAAACAAGGCTTTTGGTGGCTAATGAAATGCTAACCTATTCGCCTAGGCCACTGAAACCATTTTCCAAATGGCACTGTAAAACTTGGATTTCGGCGGATAGTGGTCTCTCCAAATATCCCTTTTAACCACCGAAAGACCGGCCTTTTGGTTGCTAATGAACCATCAGAGCTTTCTCCTAAGCCACTGAAACCACTTTTTCCCCAATGCCTTTTTACCTGCTTTTGGTGGTTAACCTTTATCCTGCGTTAAACTATTAGCTTCCGAAACAAAGCTTTTCGATGGCTAATGAGCTGTTAAGAACTTTGTTTAAGCCACCGAAAGCTAAAACTTCCAATTTTCTCAAATATAGAAAAACCAAAGATCCTCAATTTGTTAGTCATCTTTAAATATTTCATAACATGACTTGAATTCTTCATCCTATCAAAATAAATTTATTTTGGGAGATAACAAAATGCTTATAAAGGCTATAAAAATCAAGGGATTAACTAGATATCAAAGCCATATATTTCACATTGAAGAAAGATAATGGTTGTAAATGGTTCTTTCAAGGGAAGTTGTTAGGATAAATACCACGAGGGCCCTACAAATTCGATAACACAATATAAAAATTAGGAAAGACGAATGGGATTTTAAGATATGAATGGATCAACAAAATAATTACAAAGTATTGATGGAGAATTAATAATAAACTCATGGGCGGCAAGTGTGGGGGGGAGGATGCTTATTGATATCAAAGGAATTCAATGAATTAGTTACTTTAAGAGATTAAGGAGGGGATATAACAATTAGGAAGAGTACTATTCTCTACTACAAGGAATAAGTTTCATACCTTTATTAAGGAAAATGAAACTTATGGTGTTTGGTGGTTTTTCTATGACAATTCATCATATTCATCTTCATTTTTCTTCCATAGATAGCTCCAAGAAAAAAAAAACATTGAGAGAATTAGAAATGAGATACAAATTTTGGGGGAGATTTAGTTTTATGATATTCTCCACTCTCTTAATACTAAATCTGATCAACATGCCATTTTAGCCACTAGGTTTAATTAAGAGATGTTAAAAAACATGGTTTATTTACCTTTCGTCCACTAGTGGAAAATGAGAGATTAGTGACCAAAAAAATGACCAAAATCTGCATATCAATGACCACTTTTGGTTTGGTGATCACTGGTGGCTAATTTGTGGTCTTTTATTACATGACCAAAATTGGTCATTTATAGCTTGTCGGTTGGTCATTAATTTGGTCATATATTTAAATCAATGACCAAATATATGACCACATTTGTGACCAAATTAATGATCACATGACAAGCTAGAATATGACCAAATTTGGTCGCGTAATAAAAGACCATAAATTAGCCACCAAAACTGATTTTTGGTCATTGATATGCGAATTTTGGTCATTTTTCTGGTCATTTGTATTTCATTGTTTGGTCGTGTATCTCTCAATTATTGGTCATTTTATTTGAGAATTTTGGTCATTAATCTGATTT